>PVJS01045889.1:0-16043 GCA_004027185.1 Glis glis | reverse complement strand
TGGGTACTCTGCACCATGATGCAGGGATGGGTACTCTGCATTATGATGCAGGGATGGGTACTCTGCATTATGATGCAGGGTGGGTACTCTGCACTATGATGCAGGGTTGGATACTCTGCAGACTGCATCTTGTTTTTGCCAGCTGGTTCCTTTTTACTTTTCACCACTCAGGCAATAGAAGGAGATCAGAAGGCAGGAGGGCAGAGAGGGATTCTTCCTTTTTGCTTACCATCCCATCCCTGTTAGTTTCCTCTGTCCCTTTTTCTGACTGTTGTACCTGGTTCTGATCTCCAACTTCCCCTCGGAGGCACCAAAACATGCCAGCATACAGTGTCTCCTCTGGAGGGCAGCTATACCAGTTTTATGAGCCCCTCTTCTATGCATTTAACTTCAGATAACCCCAAGCTCTTCTTTCCTTCTCTCACCTCGGGGTGAGAGCTGCTTCCTGCACTTCCTGTGTGTAGCCTCAGTTTTGGCTTTGAAAGTTTCAGTCCTCAGCAGTGTAGCTAGACTCCAGCAACCTAGTGAGACCCTGTTTCAAAACAAAAAATAGCCAGGCATGGTGGTGCATGCCTATAATCTCAGTACTTGGGAGGCTGAGACCAAGGATTGCAGGTTCTAGGCCAGCCCCAGCAACTTAGCAAGACCGTATTTCAAAATAATTAATAAAAGTACTTGGGAGGCTGAGACAGGAGGATCAAAGGTTCGAGAACAGACTCGGCAGGTAGTGAGACTCTCATCAACTTAGTGAGACCCTGTTTCAAAATAAAAATAAAATAGGGCTGGGATTATAGCTCGGAGGTAAAATGCCTCTGGGTTCAATCCTCAGTACCACAAATAATAATAATAATAATAATAATAATAATAATAATAAAAGCTGGTGGTATAGCTCAGAGGTAGAATGCCCCTGGGTTCAATCCCCAGCACCAACAGTAACAACAACAAACTCATGTGGTTTCTGTTTTTCTGACCAGCTCTCAGCAGATATATATCTCTTTTAAGACTGATTACCATGTATAAAGCTATGTGTAAAAAGAATGAACAATGAAGTTTGTTCTTGGATCCAGGATACCTCCTTTTAGGACTTGGTTCGGATTCCCTGACACCTACCACAATTATGCAGAGCCCCAGGCTCCACAGCCCCTACCCTCCCTGCACTCCTTCCATTCTATGATCCCACACCCTCAGGGACCATTCTGATAGGTAGTAATAAGTGGTCACACATTTTGATAAGATAAATTAGTACCCTAGTATGCTAGCTAGTTAAAGTGTCTTCCTCCCAGTTAACCTACCTCCTTGGCTTAGCTAAACATGCTTCTTAGGAAAGCCTTTATGGAATGTCAGAAATGAAGGATATCTCAGGCATATGGTTAACCAATGTTTTCTTGCATGTAGACACAGCCATCTATTCTGTCCAGGTGCAAACACACAGGTGCTTGGGTATTCCTTCCTCCTCTGATACCTCCCTGTCTGGGCCGGCCAGTGGGAAGGTTAAGAGAGCCCATTAGTAAGAGCAAAACCAGGCTAACGTGTCCCAACATAGCACAGTATGACAAAGGAAGGCTGCCGAGCTTTATAGATGCTAGTAGAAACACAGCAAATCATTTTTAGCTGGCACAGATAAATTAGTTTAATTTTCTCAAATAGTCAGTTTGAAATAAAATTTGCTGAACTTTACTTTGAGTAATTGGGTGCAATTTGTGTTATGGGTGGTGTGTAGCTCTTGTATATTTGATAATTAGCTCTCCCTACTTCCCCATTCTGTGGAAAAGGATTTTAGATTTTGTGACTCATAATACCTATATTTCCATGCTCAGAAATACTCTCCTAACCCTACAATTTAATCAACTAACCAAATACTTTACGATAGTTCAGATAATACATGCATGTCCCAAAGCATATGGCTCAGTAAATGGTAACTATTACTGTGTCAGACTGTGTCTTCCAAAAATGGCCATAACAATCTTTTCCTCCCTTCGCATTTCCTTGCCACTGTCCCATCATGAGGTGGGGTCCACCTCCCTTCCCCTTGCACCTGGATGGGCTTTTGTGACTGCCTTGCCTGGTGGAGCATGGGAAGGAGGGGGAGATGCTATGAGCCTTCAGATGCTAGGTCATGAAAGGTGATAATACTTCTGCCTCTCAACTCTCCACTACTCCCACTTTCTTTGGAACCCTGAGTCTCCGTGTAACATATCTGGCTACCCAAAGCCTGCTGTGCTGGAAAGTGCTTATAGCATAATGACAGGAGCCCTTCTATTCCAGCCATCAGGTGCTTCCCAGCCCAGGTGCCAGACACACAAATCAATCTTCGGATGACTCCAGCCCTTGTCACCGTGACTGCATGACAGAGAATCTCCAGGTTCATGATGCAATAATTCATGATTGTTATTGTGTTAAGCTACTAATTTGGGGGCTAATTTGTTATGCAATAATGGCTGATACAATATCTAATATTTGGATGCTAAGTGCTGTATAGGTATAATCTCACTTAATCCTCACTGTCCCTGAGAGAAGCATTGTTATTCATTGCAAGAGAAGTGATCTATAGAAGGTCACACAACAGTGAATCTGGGATTTCAATCCAGAGAGTCTGATGCTAGAGCCAAAATATCCAACCACTAAGCCCTACCTCTGCAGCATGCCCCATCTTCTCTGCTTCTCTGCTGGGTAATAGCATGTCCTCTGACTCACACTTTTATGGCCCTGTCCCCCACAGTAGAGAAGCACAGTGGGTGAACAGAGGAGGGGCCAGCAAGCTCTCAGGCATCTAGCTAATGCCTGAGCCCCAGTGTTATAGTTTTATTCATTTAGCTTTAAGACTGTGAGTTGCTTTTCAAAAGTCCCCACTGGTGGTGGTGATGGTGGGCAGAGACGTATTATCTCATATTACTCACTTATACTGAGGGAGGATGAGTGTATGGGAAGCGTTTTTGTTGGAAGGTTTTAATGGCAGTTAGAGGTGGGAGAGGAAAAGAAAAAGAAGAGAGGAAGGAAGGAAAGAAAAACCAGTGAAAACTGGGAATGGACACCCAGGAGGAAAGGGCTCCCAAGGCTGAGGTGCCAGAGGCAAATATCCATTCAGAGTCACGCAGACACAGTATAGTATGCCCACACCAGGCCAGGCCTTCAGTAAATGCTCACGATGGACTTTCCCTTGGTTAGCTCATATGAACAGAGTTGCACAGAATGTATTACAGAAATGCCTACTCCTCCACAGGCAGAGAGATCAGAGACGGCTTCCTGGAAGAGGCAACAGCTGAGCTGAGGCTTAAAGGACAACAGTGAGCCAGGCCGACAGGAGGTGGAAGGCATCAGGCCCAGGGACAGCACGAGCAAGGGCAGGGTACACACCAGAGCCAGGAGCAGTTCCAAAGCGCTGAGGGTGAAGGGAAGTCAGGGAGCGCAGAGCTGAGCCTGGTCTGGAGGTGGCCTGCAGGTGGCAGAGAGGGCTGTGCTGATGCTAGTAGATTGGATGTTGTCCCGTGGGCCGCGCAGAGCTACCAAAAGGTTTCCACCTACTTGGCACTTATGTCACGGTACCTAGTATAGTTAGCTGATGTTTATTTATAAATACTAACTCTTGGACTAGACCATAAGCTCCTCCAAGGTAGGGGTCTTTTTATTTTTGGGTACTGGGGATGGAACCCAACAGAAAGGGATATGGCCCACCTTCGGTGACTCCACAGTTCACCTGGGGAGACAGGGAAATAAGCCACATGCCACAGAGTGCTGTTCTAGGCCATGACAGACCACACATACAGCGGTGATTCCATGAGGTTATGATGGACCCGAAAAATCCCTATTGCCTAGCAATGTTCTAGCCACCACGATGTCCTAGCGCAACACTCACCTGTGTGGTGATGCTGGAGGCGACAAGCCTACCACGTGGCCAGGTATGTGAAAGTACAGCACATACAATTATGTACAGTACAAGATGCTTGATAATGAGAATTAATGACTGTTAGTATATTTAGGGCTTACATATTTACCATACTATTATCATGATTAGATTGTACTCCTTCTTATAAAAAAAGTTTACTATTAAACTGCGTACCACGTTACATCGGCAGCAGCCTCCTACATCTCATGTTAAAGTCATCTCTTGATCACATCAAGAGGCCACACCAGGTCCTGGGGATGTGGCTCAGTGGTGCCTGCTAGGCCCGGTCCCATCCCCAACATGGGGAGGGGGCATCCAGTGACTGACCTGTAAACCAGCTAGGGTTGTGTAAGCCCATTCTATGATGTTTGCACAAAGATGAAATCACCCAGTGAGTTTCTCAGAACATATTCCTGTCATTAGGTGACACATGACTGTCAACATGATTTTGGCTGTGTTTGCTCTGGACCATGCACCATGTTGGTCCTTTGTGGTTTGGGACCATCCTGAGTCCATCTCCCCACTTTTTCTCTTGGAGGCTGCCTCTTCCCAACTTCAGAAGCAGCACCGGGGTTTGGGTTTTTTTTTTTTTGTTTGTTTGTTTGTTTTGAGGTACTGGAGATTGAATCCAGGGGCATTCTACCACCAAGCTACACCCCCAGCCCAATTTTTTATTCTTTATTTTGAAACAGGGTCTCACTAAGTTGTGGAGGGCCTCAGTAAGTAGCTGAGGCTGGCCTTGACCTGTGATCCTCCTGTCTCAGCCTCCCAAGTACTGGGATTACAAGCCTGCGCCACCACGCCCAACTGGGGTTTGGGTTTTAAGGAACCTGCACTGACTTCCTCAGCCATAGTGACTGGTTCAGGGCTGGGCACGTGACCTATGACAATCCTCCTCTCCTGCTGGGCATGAACCTGGGAGGGGAGAGGCCTCCTATGCCTGAGCTATGAGTTCTTGTTCACCCTAGTCAGCCGGGCTGAATTTTTTCCATCAACCAATAGAAAATACAAAAAAAAAAATTATTATGAGAGGGGAATTAGGGATTCACATACAAGTACATGTCTCAAATGCCTGTGCCTGTGGTGTGTGTGTGTGTATGTGTGTGTGTGTGTGTGTGTGTGTGTGTGTGAGAGAGAGAGAGAGAGAGAGAGAGCGAGAGAGCGAGCATGCACACTAGGAGGGAACCTGGGCTGAATCTTGAAAGGCCAGCAGGAATCAACCAGACATCTTCCTGGAAGAGTGGCAGGTCTGTGCCTGCCTCCTAACATCAGAGCAGGTGAGATTCCAGAAGCCCCAGGGCTTCTGCATCCTATTCCAGTGCTTCCCCAAACTTCTGTTGATCGGTTCCTTCAAAAGACGTTAATAGACAGATGTGCAGAGAGGAAACCATCTCCTGAGAACAAAATTGCTCTGGTTTCTGCCTTGCTGGTTTTCTCTGGGCCTTTAATATGTTAATACGCATCCCACAAAGGCATCCTTTGCTGAGCACAGATTCTGCTTTCTCTGGGAACAGTTTTGGAAAGGTTATGAAGTGTGCTTTTCAATGAGGTGTGAAGTAATAAGTGATTCAGGAACTCTTAAGGCCTGCCATCCTAGGTCTAATTGCCTACACTGTTGTCAAAACAAATTACACAGCAGCAAAGACAATATAAACACAATCTATTGGGTAAACAGTCACAGGGAGGATTACTGGACTTGTCAATGGTTCCGTGCAATTCAGCCTTCCTCTGCTTTGCATGTGAATGGCTTTCAGCATTATTTGTTTGTTGGAATACAGTGTAGCTGGCCTGGATCAGAGATCTCACATACAGCAAGAGTGTACGCATATTGGCTCAGATGGTGGAAAACTCAGGGATGAGCCCATTTTTATTAATTATGTCATGGGTATAACATTCAATGGCTGGGCAGGAAAAGGAAGCCAGCAAGAGAGACATCATCATTCTGGGGCTTCCAGAGCGGAGGAGTCAGAAGGAGGTACAGCTCTATTTTTTATTCTTTTTTTTTTTTTTTTTTTTTTTGCCGTACCGGGGATTGAACCCAGGGATATTCTACCTCCGGGCTACACCCCCCAGCCCTATTTTTTATTCTTTATTTTGAAACAGGGTCTCACTAAGTTGTGGAGAGCCTCACTAAGTAGCTGAGGCTGGCCGCGAACCCAGATCCTCCGGTCTCCCAAGCACTGAGATTACAAGCATGTACCACCATGCCTGGCCTCCCTTCATCTTTAGTGACAGGATTTTGCGTGTCACTGAAATGTGACCAGGATTTCATTCCAGCACAGTCATGGCTCTGGAGCTCAGGAGCTAGATGACAAGGGTCCTGCCCTGTTCCCATGGGAGACAGGCAATACCCAAGCCAAGTAGGTCCCCATATCTTCCTGGACTATGGGGTGCTACCTTGTTTAGCCACTTTTTACTTTGTTTTAGCCTTGGGATGGATAAGCCTGCTGCATGTGCATTTCCCCGAGTGGATAGTAAGTTACAGGAATACGGTGGTGGGCAGGAAGGTGTGTGTGACCAACTCTCTGCTTTTCCCTCAGTGGGCAGTAGGTGTTAATGCAGAATCCCAGGCTGGGTAGGTCGAGAATGGGGCCTGGGAATGTGCATTTTAGCACAAGCTCTGGTGTGAGGGCTGCGAGAGCATTCCTAAGGGGACTGCTGAGCTGAGCATGAGCTCCTACTTGTCATATCTTTATGGTGGGAATTTTGCAGGCTTAGACTGGGGATACCTTCTTCAGAGAAGATTGCTTCTGCTTCTGCCAAAAGCTGGGGCCGCTACCAGCCTGCACCGCGGAGCTCTTCCAGAGTCCTGGCTCAGTGCGAGGGACTTGGGCTGGGCTCGCTCTCCTTTCTGTTGACCCTACTACAACATGCTCCTAGGGTAGCCCCGTCCTCCTGGCTTGCCCGCTGTGTCTGGGTCTCATTTCCATTTGTAGTTTCTCCTTTGTGTGGGGAGGAGTCCCTATTTCCTATAAGCCCAGACTGATATAATGATATAATAATCAGTAATGTGCTTTATCAAGACATAGATTTCCTTTCCTGTGCTGTATTTCTCATCTTTACAAAGCCCACCCTTGACCAAGCTATCCCAACTCACTTTTTGTTCCCGTCTGGAACCAAACACCTCAAGACGTGTGTCTGTACGTGCCACCTCCACTGTGTCACTCTCTGCTTACCTTTGTTTTAATTTGGTTCCTGTTTTTAGTACAGTTATTCACGTACCTATTCTAAAGAGTCAAGTAATTCTATAAGATTTGTTTGAAAAACAGCTCTCCTCTGCTCTGCCTTCCCCATCAGAGAAAACTACTCATAACTCTAGCTGATTTTTCTTTTTGGCATTTAGCTCTGTTTCTAAATAAAATGCCAGTATTGTGCTGCTATCCCTCCCTCCCTCTCCCTTACAGTGCTGGGGATTGGTCTCAGGCTCCCATGCGTGCTAGGCAAGTGCTCTGCCACTGAGTGTACCCTCAGCCCTGTGCTAATTCTCGATCCCTCAGTTTTGAGCAGTCACCACTGACTTCTTAGTGAGACTGGGGATTTAACTTTCATTCCTTTTCCTTCCCATAGCACGCACATATATCCTTCCTGTCCTCTTACCCTTCTTGTATGATTACATCACAAATTTGCTTAGTTCAATTATCAATATTTACTAAATTCTGATTATATAGTGATCTTGAGAGCTGGGCTGATGTATTAAATCTGGCTACTTTGTCTTTCCTACACAACTTTTAGTTTTCCTTGGGAATAACTTTTTCATTTACTTAGTTTTCTATTTTACTTACTACCAGTTTGATCTCAAACCATCATTATTTAATTCTCTCCAAATGTCTATATTTGTACTATCAGTTTTATCCTCCTGCACATCTAGAATCTTTGGATCTTCTCCAGTTTGCCCTCCAGACCTGGTGTAGCATGTGTCTGAGGAGGATTCTTTGCCACCATCCAGGGGGTTCCCTTCATCTTCTTTGTGGGGATTGGCTCCAAACTCTTCTCTCCTGGGTTGGTGGAACACATCTTCCAGTCTGTCCTCCCGTCTTTCCTTCTTCCTTGTACTAAGGATTGAACGGGCATTCTACCTCTGAGCTACGCCCCACCCTTTTTTTATTTTTATTTTGAAACAGGATCTTGCTAAATTGCTGAGGTTGGCCTTGAACCTACAATCCTCCTGTCTCGGCCTCTCAAGTACTGGGATTATTGGTGTGGACCATCACACCCAGCTTTTCAGTTATTTCTTGTGATGTGTATGTGAAGTAAAATTTTTTGAGACCTTGCAAGTAAAGTTGCCTGTATTCTGACTTTTCACTTAATTGATGGCTGGGCTGGGAATGAAAAATCTAGGTTTAAAATAACTCAATCAGATTTTTTTGGGGGGTACTGGGGATTAAATCCAGGGGCATTCTATCTCTGAGATACAGCCCCAGCCATTTTTATTTTTTTATTTTAAAACAGGGTCTTGCTAAGTTGCTGAGGCTGGCCTCGAACCTGCAATCCTCCTGTCTCAGCCTCCCAAGTACAGGGACTATAGGTATTATAGGCATGTGCCACCATGCCTGGCTCATTTAGAATTTTGAAGGCAATGTTCCACTGTCTTATAGCCTTCAGTGTTGTGAATTAAAAAATCTCATAAACAATGCGTGTGTGTGTGTGTGTGTGTGTGTGTGTGTGTGTTACTGGGGATTTAACCCAGGGGCATTCTACCTCTGAGCAAAGCACCCAGCCCTTTTTTATTTTCTATTCATTTATTTGTGGTACTGGGGATTGAGCCCAGGGGCATTCTACTTCTGAGCTATGTCCCCAGACCTATTTTATTTTTATTTGGAAACAGGGTCTCACTAGGTTGATGAGAGTCTCACTACTTGTTGAGGCTATCCTCGAACCTGTGATCTTCCCGTCTCAGCCTCCCAAGTACTGGGATTAGAAGAGTGTGCCACCATGCCCAGCTTTATTTTTTGTTTTAAAACAGAGTCTTGCTAGGTTGCTGAGAGTCTCAATGTGTTGCTGAGGTTGTCCTCAAACCTGTGATCCTCCTGTCTCAGTCTCCCAAGTACTGGGATTACAGGAATGAGCCACCATGCCCAGCTAACATTCTAATTCTTAATCTTCTGTCTGTGACCTATTTTTCTCTGTGGACACCTATAGAATCTCTTCTTTGTTCCCAGTATTCTGTCGTGTGTGTGTGTGTGTGTGTGTGTGTGGTACTAGGGATTGAACCCTAGGGAATTCTACCTCTGAACTATACCTCCAGCACTTTTTTATTTATTTTTTGTTCTGAAACAGGGTATCACTAGATTGCTGAAAGTCTTGCTAAATTCTTGAACCTGTGATCCTCCTGTCTCAGCCTCCCAAGTACTGAAATTACAGGTGTGCACCACCATGCTCAGCTGTCCCCAGTATTCTGAAAATTTTTGATGTACTTTAGGGGGAGTCTTACCTTTATCCATTTTGACAATTAAATTCTAGAAAATTTTCATTTCATTGATAATTTCCTGCCCTTTGTGCTCTCATCTCTTTCTAGAACTTCTATTATTTGGGTGCTGGACCTCCTGGTATCTCTCTCTCTCTCTCTCTCTTTCTCTCTCTCTCTCTCTCCTAGAAATGGAACCCAGGGGCATTTTGCCTCTGATCTACACCCCAGCCCTTTTTAATTTTTTATTTTGAAACAAGGTCTCACTCAGTTTCTGAGGGTCTTGCTAAGTTGCTGCACACTGGCCTCAAACCTGCAATCCTCCTGTCTCAGCCTCCCAAGTACTGGGACTACAAGTATACCTCACTGCACCTGGCTGATCCTTTAATTTTCTTATATTTTCTTTCCTATATTCTATCTCTTTGGCTTTTTTTTTTTTTGGCTTCAGTTTTATTTTTCCAGCCCTTCTACTGAGGTTTTTATTTCTGCCACTATATTTTTAATTTCCCAGGGCTTTTGTTGTTGTTCATTATCATCTGAAGGTCCCACTTCCTTACATCCTGTTCCTTTTTCATGGTTTCAATTTCTCCACTAATCTCTTTGAGGATATTAAATGTGTTTTCTTAGAAGTTCTCTTCCTCTTAAATAGGCTCTATTTCTCCAAGTAGCTCTTTCATATCAAAGCTTTCTCCAGGTCTCCTTTAATACCTGTCTGCTTATCCTTGGCAGTGGAGACCAAAAAGCTCACTTGAAGTTCCATCCTGAGTGGGGCTCACCGGCTGTGAGCTTCCCAGTTGGGCAGTTTGGCTGGGCTATTTCTATGGATGAGCTTGACCTAAGTATCTTTTGGTCTTGCCTCAGAACTGGTTGGTTTCCGCAGAGATTCCTCCCTGCCTGTCCTGGAAGGTGAGGAGGGGAAGAACTCCGAGAGTCTCAGCCCAATGGAACCATCTCCTGAGCATCTGACTTGCAACTCCCGTTGAGGGACTCATTGTTTGATCTTTTCCAGAGAATAAATCTAGTCTTCTGCCCCAATGGGATGAGCAGTTGAAAGACTCCTCAGGGTAGGGTAGGGGTTCTGCAGATATAGTTGAAACAGAGAGTTCCTGAATTTCCTCATGATGAGACAGATGCTAAGGAAATTAAGACTGACTTATTTTCTGGGTAAGCACAGCCTGGCTAAATTTACATACATATATCCTCTGGCTTTTGTTTCTATAAATTGTAGTCGCTTCTGTAGGACCCTTTGAGAAGCAATCTGGCTGCTTCTTCCCAGTTTGTTCAAACTGCATAAAATTCCTTTTTCCATCATTTGCCTATTTTTTTTTAATGCGGGCAGACAGCCGAATCCAGCCAGCCAGGATATTTTTTATGTGGGCAGGCTCCCTGGCTTGGCTGCCAGTACCATAGCTACTTTTTCAATGGCTTTCAACCAATTCTCTTTAGTTTAATGCCAGTTCCCACCCAGTGTCACCAGTTTCTGAGACTTTGAAGGGTTTTGAGGTATAAATGGTACTGGGTTTGAGTTTCTTCATTACTAATTTAGGATTGGACTATCTTCTGTCTGCTAAATCAGTTAAAACTTATCCAGCTTTCAAAAAGTGTGGCTGTGTGTCCTCTCCCCTTCTTACCATCCTTGTGAGTTTATGTTTAAAGCTCTTTACCATTGTTGTAGGGCTGTGATAAGTAGTAAAATGAAATGCACGAGTCCCCTCTCTCTCAGCCCGCACTCCCTGGCTCCCCGCAGCCCTCCGCCAGTGCAGTGCAGCTCACCCAGCTCTCCACGCACCTCTGTGTTCTCAAACGTGGAGGCTTTTTTAGCCTGGACTTATACCACCTCTCAGCAGCCTTGGGACGACTGAATACATACTCTCTCCGTAGCAGGGACTCTTCTTTTGGCTTCTGCGATACCACACCTTTTTAGTTTTCTTCCTGCTCCTCGGATTTATCCTTCTAAAGAGTGGCTTCCTCAGGGCCTGATCTCAGGCCAACCTCCATCTCTGCAGTTACGACTCTGTACTTAGGTAATCTCACACTGTGTTCATGGCTCCACTACGGATCTCCCTCTAATTTCCCATCTTCTCTATCCAATCTCCTACTTGTTTCCCAGGTATGTTAAACCCAAAGTATCCAAAACAAACAAAAAATCCAGATTTCCTTTCCTCCAAATTTATGCCTCATCTATTCTTCCTCACCCACTCAGATATGCAAGCAGAAATCAGAAAGCCATTCTGGTTTTCTTCCCCTTTCTTAACCCAGACACCCCATATATCAGCAAGTGTTCCTGACCTCCATAATGTGTCTTTGTTTGTTCATTTGTTTTTGCTTGTTTTCTAGGATAGGGATTGAACTCAGGGTCATTCTACCTCCGAGCTACACCCTAAGGCCTATTTTTTTATTCATTATTTTGAAACAGGGTCTCACTAAATTGCTGAGGGGCTCATTAAGTTGTTGAGGCTGGCTGTGAACCTCCTGTCTCAGTCTCTCAAGTACTGGGATTACATCATGCCCAGCCATAATGTGTCTTAAATCTACCCGTGTTCTCCACATTCGCTGCCATCGCCTTACTCTATAAACCATTCTCATTTCTTTCCTTGACCTCGACAACTGTCTCAAAGCTGGTCTCCCAATTATTTGCCAGTTACTCTTCTGAAAGAGGATTAATATTCAGAATATATAAAAAATTAAAAATCTTACCACTGAAAAATCAAATAACCTAGTCAATAAATAGGCAATTGAACTAAACATATACTTCCCAAAGAAGAAATACAAATGGTCAACAAATATAGAAAAAATGTTCAAAATCTTTAACCATCCAGAAAATGCAAATCAAAACTACACTGACATTTCATCTCACTCTACTTAGATTGGCAGTCATCAAGAATACAAATAATAGCCAGGCGTGGTGGCGCACGCTTGTAATCCCAGTACTTTGGGAGGCAGAGACCGGAGGATCCGGGTTCGTGGCCAGCCTCAGCTCTCTCTCTCTCTCTCTCTCTACTTAGTAAGACCCTCCGCAACTTCGTGAGACCTGGTTTCAAAATAAAGTATAAAAAATAGGGCCGGGGGTGTAGTGCGGAGGTAGAACGCCCCTGGGTTCAACCCCCAGTACCGCAAAAAAAAAAAAAAGACTACAAATAATGAATGCTGATGAGGATGTGAGGGGAAAGGAACACTTATACATTGTTGATAGGACTGAAATTAGTACAACCACTATGGAAATCAGTATGGAGTTTCCTCGAAAGATTAGGAATGGAACTGTCATGGGAAAACAGCTAATTCTGAGGGGTCCTTGGCTTCCATGATGAATAAGAATTTCAACACGTGCCATCAGAAAAAGGCAAAGGTTTTAATTAACTTAAAAAGGGGGGATACAGGTTGGGGGCTAACTAAGAAAGGCGGGGATACAGGTTGTGGGTCATCTAAGAAAGGGAGAGCGAGTCTCTCTGCACGCGTCCATCCATCCAGGTGAGCAAGAGAGCGTCCTCGTGTTTTTGTAGGAGGGGGCAGGTAGGGTCACACAGGAGAGGGCAGGACTTCCTCTTAGTCCTGTTTCCCTGGCAACAGATAGGCAGTGGGGGTCTGGCCTTTGTCCTCCTCACCCACCCTATTTATATTAAGCATCTCAGGTGTGGAGAGGAGCCATTGTGATTAAAGGTATGGATTCTTTAAGGCTTCTGCCTGACTGAACACACCCTGTAGGGTGGAGTTAGATTATGAACTTTCAAAATCTTAAATCTCTATTTTCCCAATGTCTCCTTTCTGCCTAATATTTTTATCTTTTCTATTCTACCTCATCAGAACCACCATATGACACAGGTATATCACTCCTTGGTATCTTTCCAAAACAATTAAAGTCAGTAAACTATAGTGATATATGCATCTCCATATTTATAGCAGCACAATTCATAATAGCCAAAGTATGGAACCAGACTAAGTGTCTCTCAACAGATGAATGGATAAAGAAAATGTGGTATATACACACAATGGAGTTTTATTCTGCCACAATGAACAAAATTATGTCACTTGCAGGAAGATGAATGGAACTGGAGAGCATTAATGAAATCAGTCAGACTCAGAAAGTCAAGGGTTTATGCTTTCTCTTATATGTGGAAACTAGAGAGGAAAAGGGAAAGGAGGGGGGCAGAATCTCATGAAAATAGAAGGAGTCCAACAGAGTAGAGGAAGGAGACCAAGAAGAGGGAGGATGGGAGGAAAATGGGAAGTACTAGGGAATGAGACTGACCAAATTATGTCATGTGCATGTATGAATATGTAACAACAAATCCCATTATTATGTATAATTATAATGCACCAATAAAAAAACTGGTCTCCCTCCTTTTTCTCTTGCTATTTTAAAATCAGTTCTCCATACAACTGATCTTTTAAAACCTGAAAACCAGATTATTCCCTTTTCTGATGGAACTAAAAAACAAATAACCCAATCAAAAAATGGGCAAGTGAATTAAATAGACACTTCACAAAAGAAAAAATACAAATGGCAAATAAATGTATGAAAAAATGCTTACCATCATTAGTAATCAGAGAGGTGCAAACCAAAACTACCCTGAGATTTCACCTAACCCTAATTAGAATGGCAATCATTAAAAACACAAACAACGCCAGGCGTGGTGGCACATGCTTGTAATCCCAGTACTTTGGGAGGCGGAGACCGGAGGATCCGGGTTTGCGGCCAGCCTCAGCTCTCTCTCTCTCTCTCTCTCTCTCCCTGTCTCTCTCTTTCTCTCTCTCTCTCTACTTAGTGAGGCCCTCCGCAACTTCGTTAAGACCCGGTTTCAAAATAAAGTATAAAAAATAGGGCCGAGGGTGTAGCACGGAGGTAGAACGCCCTTGGGTTCAATCCCCAGTACCGCAAAAAAAAAAAAAAACCACAAACAACAACAACAAATGATGGTGAGGATATGGAGAAGTAGGAACTCTAATACATTGTTGGTGGGATTGCAAATTAGTGCAGCCACTTTGGAAAACAGTGTGGAGGATTCTCAGAAGAATGGGAATGAACTTACCATATGATCCAGTTATACCACTCCTGGGTATCTACCCAAAAGAATGGAAAAACCAAACTACCAGAGTAATGCATGCCTATCTATGTTTATAGCTGCACAATTCACAATTGTTAAAGTATGGAACCAGTCGAGATGTCCATCAACAGATGAATGGATTATAAAACTATGGGATATGTACACAATGGAATTTTACTCAGCCATAAAGAACAACAAAATTATGTCATTTGCAGGGAAATGGATAGAACTGGAGAACATTATGCTAAGTGAGATTAGTCAGTCACAAAAAGTGAAAAGTCAGATGTTCTCCCTAATATGCAGAAACTAGAGAGAAAACAGGATATAGGAGGGACTCCAGACAAAGGAGGAGAAACCCTAGATGAGTGAAAAAGGCGACCTAACTGAGGGGGATGGGAGGGGGAAGAGGGAAACACCTAAATGGACATGATGTATATATACAAACTTATGAAAGTCAATCACTATGCTGAGCACAGGAAGGAAGGAAGGGGAAGGGAATAGGGAGGGAACTGGGGGAGGGCTAAATGAGTGCTGTGTGTATGCCTCTACCACCCTGAACTTCATCAAGATGTATGATTACAATGCACCAATAAAAAAAATCCAAACTTGCTGGGCTTGGTGGGGCATGCCTGTAATCTCAGTACTTGGGAGGCAGAGACAGGAGGATCACAGGTCCGAGACCAGCCTCAGCAATTTAGCAAGACTCTTAGCAACCTAGTGAGACTCTGTTTCGAAAACAAAAAATGAAAAGGGCTGGGGGGCTGGGTGTAGCTCAGAGGTAGAATGCCTCTGGGTTCAGTCCTCAGTACCACAAAGAAAGAAATTGAATACCTTGAGTATAGATATGATGAGGTCTTTAAAAGCCAAAAGTTATTAGATTTTTTGACTCAAAATGAAAAAAAATTGAAGCATCCTACAAATTTTAATTTCTAAGCAAGCAAACATCAGCCTCCATAACCCACCAAAGCAAAAAAGTTTCTAGAGTCCTTCTTATTCTTCTAATTAAAGTGGAAAAGTCCTGGAGGCCCAAAAGTGAGATGGCCACAGTGGGCCACACCCAGCGGAGACCCGGTCATGTGACCTCACTAGGAGCCATTGTGAGGGAGTCCCCAGGATCAGCTATATAAGGCCCTCGCCGCGGGCTGGGTTTTTGTCCATTAGTACAGGGAGCTCTTGGTGGTGACCTGTCAGACTCCAAGATAGCGCTTTTGGTGGATTGGTGGCTATGGATCTGATTTGTTGGTTTGGGCTTTTGGCTTTGTTGTTTTGTATGTTTGGGTTTGTTATTTTGCTGTACTTTTGTTTGTTGGTTTGTTGTTTTTTTTTTTTTTTTAGCGAGCATTGTTAGTTGCTATTGCAGCTTTTGATGGACAGTGCTAGGAGAGAGAGTAGAGAGAGGCCTGGCCAGGCCTCATGGCCAGCTCTCCCTGTGAGGATGTCCTCATGGACAATTATAAGGTCCTGAGGGACATTGGCAAGGGCAGTTTTGCCCAGATCAAACTGGCCCGCCATATCCTCATGGGGATCAAGGTGGCTGTGAAGATCCTGCCTTCATTTAGGGACAACCCCTTGGTTCGATCTGAAATTTCTATCATGAGGGCAGTGGAGCACCCGAACATCGTCCAGCTGTTCAAGGTCATAGACACGGCTGACTTCACCTACCTGGTGATGGAGCGTGTGAGCGGGGGGGGGGGGGCAGCTGCTGCACCATGTC
>PVJS01045888.1:0-16044 GCA_004027185.1 Glis glis | reverse complement strand
TTTTTTTATGCTTTATTTTGAAACCAGGTCTCACGAAGTTGCGGAGGGCCTCACTAGGGGGAGAGAGAGAGAGAGAGAGAGAGGGAGAGAGAGATCGCGCGCGCATGCGCGCGCTGAGGTTGGCCGCAAACCCGGATCCTCCGGTTTCCGCCTCCCAAAGTACTGGGATTACAAGCGTGCGCCACCACGCCCGGCCTCCTATTTTTTATTCTTTATTTTGAAACAGGGTCTCACTAAGTTGTGGAGGACCTAACTAAGTAGCTGAGGCTGGCCGCGAACCTGGGATCCTCCTGTCTCAGCCTCCCAAGTACTAGGATTACAAGCGTGCGCCACCACGCCCGGCTTGAAATTCTTAATGTTTGAACTAGGGACCTTGACTTTTATTTTACCTAGGGCCCCACAAATTATAAAAACCCAAGTATTTGACTCCTCACTCCTTGGTGACCATCCCAATTGCCCTAGGCCATACCTGAGTAGCCTGTGAATTTCCACTTCATAAGCTTCTTTCTTCAGACTGAAGAGGAGGGAGAAATGAGTCACGGGAGGGGGCAGGATCTCAGTCCCATGGGTAGCAATGGGCAGGGTGGTAAGGGGTCACATGGGGAAAGGGGCAGCAGGGGTGGGGTACACACAGGTCCCAGGATTGGAAGGGACCATTGAGGGCTGGTCATCAAGTCTCTTGACATCCTCCCCTGGCTCTGCTGCCAGCCCCCACCTGTCCACATTCCGGAGCTGGACATCTGGAACTGTGTTGAACTTGTGCTTCTTGAAGTAAGCCTCCTGGAGTGGGTGTGAGGGTGAAAATCAGGACCTCACTTTGTCTGGTCTACACCCGGTGACTGACCCACCACAGATCTACACGACCCACACATGAAGTCCTGGGCCTAGAAAGGGCCCTCTGATTTCCTCCTGGCTCCCCCTCCTCTCTGCAGCATCCTTGGGAAGCTCTTACTAGTTGAAAATGGGCTCCACCACTGCCAGGAAGCTCATGTGCACATGGCAGCTCATGGAATTGACCGTGAGCTAGTCCCTGTTCCCAGTGGTATTCCCGAGGCCTGTTCTAGAGCCACAGAAGTCAGGAACAAGTCCTGTGGGGAGTGGTGATCAAAAGGACAGACTGGGCCGAGAGAGAAGAAATTGCTATGACTCTACGAGAGTGACCTGTGGAAGTGCCTGCCCCTTTCTAGAGATGAGTGGGGCTACTGTATTAGCTGGACCCCGGGGGCCTTCCTGGCTTCTAGGAGGTTCCAAACTGGATCTGCTCCTTTGGATTGGGCCATCTCAAGGACTCCCTCTCTGTAACTAGGGGAATGGCCCTTGACACAGCCAGGTGGGGTACAGGAGTCTAGGACCTCCCTGCTCACCTTAGGCTGAGGCATAAGCCCCACTACTTGCAAGGACAGGAGGGCAAAGCTTACAGCGCTGGACCATGTTTGGAGGCAATAATATCCCCTCACACCCACAGTCAAGTGATAAGAAGAGTAATAATAAAAATAGTAATAGCCGACCCTTATCTAATGCTTACAGTTCAAAGCATTTTAGGTATATTAACTCATTTAAACCTCATAACCCTATCAGGTAGGTAGTATTTTTAACTTCACCTTGCAGATAAAGAGACCGAAGGAAAAACGGAACAGTGATTTCCCTGAGGTGACAGGACTAGTAAGTAGCAGAGCTAGATACTTCAGAGTCCTTGTCCTTGACTACTATGTCACACACACTGTGCCCCACCCACGCCCCCATGGCACTCACATGGAAGTAGCCATTCATGTTGAGACCAACGATGCCGAAGTGGTAGGACCGGGAGACGTCAGGGATGATGCACTCGCGGCCCCGGCGCTGCTCGGGCATCCGCATCCACATGTCCCAGTCCCAGAGCTAGGGGCATGGATGATTATGAGTGTAGGAAGTTGTGGGCTAGTGGGGGACTCCTGCCCACTCACCCTACCCTGCCAGGTACCTTTTCTGGTGTGGGCCACTTGGGCTCAAGCTCCTCCTTGTACAAGGATTTCCTGAGCACCCAGCCCAGCCCAGGCATGGTCTCCACACGATACAGTAGTGCCGGATCCTCAGCCGTGTGTTCATACCCCTGGGGACAGCGGCCATCATGGGGGGAATTAGCTGAGGGCCTCTACAGACTCCCCTGCTAACCCCGGCCACCAGCCTACCTGGTCATTCCAGGCAGAGATGCAGTACAGGCTGTCATCCTCCTCCAGCAGGTGGATGGACTGGCTCAGGAAACTGAGAGAGCCAGGGTCCAAGAGTTCAGAGAGGGGCAAGGACAAACCCAAGCACATAGTGACAGTGGAAGAGGTGGAGCTGGGACTCAGGAGCCACACCTCCTCTCCCCAAACCCCCACTGCCTCCATTCATCCTACATTCTACTCTCTACACCAGCCCCAACATCTGCCCCCTCCTACCTTTGCTCAGGCTTTCCCCCAACTTTTGAGCTTACTTCCACCAGAAAGCTCTCCAAGTGGCCTCACCATCTCCTTCCCTGGAGACCCAGTCAAGCAAACAGGCCCCACATGGCTTAAAGTGCTACAGTGGGGCTGGGTGTGGTGGCGCACGCTTGTAATCCCAATATTTGGGAGGCAGAGACCGGAGGATCCAGGTTCGCGGCCAGCCTCAGCTACTTAGTGAGGCCCTCCACAACTTTGTAAGACCCGGTTTCAAAATAAAGTATAAAAAATAGGGCTGGGGGTGTAGCTCGGAGGTAGAACGCCCCTGGGTTCAATCCCTGGTACTGCAAAAAAAAAAAAAAAAAAAAAAAAGGTGCTACAATGGTGGGCCATCCCCCTCACCTGAAAAAATCCACAGCGATGTCCAGGTCCTCTTCCAGAACCACAGCAAACTTGGCCTCCTGCAGGGGTAGGTGGACATCTTCATCCCAAGGAAGCCTCTCCCATCCTATGATATCCTCCCTCCACCCCATTTCTTAGGCACCACTACTTTCTTTTCAGATCAGGATGAGGCTCAGTGAGGGGAAGAGCTTGCTACATAACAAGACCAGACAGACCCCTTATGCCTCTGCTTCCCCTCCCCAGGCCCAAGAGATGTAGTCTTAGTACTCACCGGAAACAGGTTGAAAGTGGCAGTGAGACTGGCCTTGTAGTGCTGGGTGGGGAGTGGGGATAGGGCACATGAGCTTTGGGGTGGAGGGCAGGGCCAGGTGTCCACCCCTTCCATCCTTGCCTAGGCAGTACCTGAGACACACGGGCATTCTTGATGCTGATGGGAGTGTGCTGGATGCCCCTGAGACCAAACAGTGCCACCACATCCATCGGTTCCTGGGGAGTATGGCCACTGGTCACCACGTGAGGCCGCTTCCCCATGCCCATCTCTGCAGGCCCCAACACACCAAGCCCTTTCCATTTCACATTCCTTGCTTGTGCCAGGCCTCAGCAATCACTGCTGCTCAGGGCCTGCAGCCCTGTGCTCTGCTCTGCCTGAGGCCACCCAAACCTCACTCACCTCATAGTAGCCATCGATGAAAACTGTTATCATCTGTGGAGACACCCCCTGGGCTGAGAGCAGAGAGCGCAGCATCCTGGGGAGTCCAGGAATGAGTTAGGGTTTCTTTGTCCTCCCAACTCCAGGTTCCTGTTTGTTTGTTTATTTTTGTGGTACTGGTGATTGAACTGGGGAATGTACCTCTGAGCTATACCCCCAGCCCTATTTTATATTTCATTTTATTTTTTCGGCAATGGGGATGGAACCCAGGGGCATTGTACCTCCGAGCTATACCCTCAGCCCTATGTTTTATTCTTTATTTTGAAACAGGGTCTCACTAAGTTGAGGAGGGCCTCACTAAGTTGCTGAGGCTGGCTGCGATCTTCCTGTCTCAGCCTCCCATGTACTGGGATTACAAGTGTGCCACCACACCTGGTTCCCCATCTATATATGGGCCCAAATTCCCTATGTTCACCCACCCAGATGAATGGGCCTACAATCTGTTGCCTTAACGCCCACCTCAAGGGCGCCTCCCACAGGAAGATGAGCTAAGTACCCTCCCACTTGCTTGGCAACCTCCTGTTCAGTGGTGGGCACAGCCCACTCCCAGGCTCACCTGTACAGGTAATTGGGTCGGTTCCCTGCAATGACAGCCACAGGTACATCGAGGACCTTATTGTCTGGGAGCTGTGTGAGAAACAGCTTTTAGCTCTTGCCTTATTCCCCTTTCAGACTGGGATCCCAATTAGGGAAGGGTTCTTGGTGGAGTGGGAGACTCCAGAGCAAACAGGGAGGGGCAGAGGGTCCTCGCTCTTCTGCCTCGCAGCACGCTCAGCCCAACTCCCACCCAGGACCTGCTCACAGGGCCTGCCCCTCTCCCCCATCTTTCGGAGCGCAGTATACATCCTCAGCTACTGGTTTCCTCCCAGGCTGGGGTAGAGAAAGCCCAAGCTGGATCCTTCCTAGAGCCCCTTGCAGTTGGGAAGGAGTCCAAATCTCATGGCCTCAGGCCCCACTCACCGGGTCGGGGCTGAACTCGATGGGAGTGGGGTCCTTGCAGCTGCACACACTCCCATAGCCCTCAACTTTGTTGCAGAAGCGCCGCCGCCGGCGGTTCAACTCTGTGTCTGCCCAGTGACACTCTGCCTCTGAGGAATAGATGGGGTTGACAAGATGAAACATGAGGCCAGCCTGGAGAGCCCCAGGCACATGGTCAAGGGATAAAGTCCCATAGAGAGGATCCAGATGCCCATCCCCTGCCCAGGGCCCAGCCCCCACTAACCCCACCTTCAGCTGAGCTCAGTGGCACATCTGTCTTCAGCAGGACTGGGTCTCCCCAGGAGGAGAGAGCAGGCGACTTAGAATGTTTCTCCCCAAGGACAGGACCTGGCAAGGAGCAGGAATGAGGGGTGGTGGGGCCTGTACTCCAGTTTGGGGGCTTCTTCCCATCTCCCTCCCATCTAACCCACCGCCACTGTCTCCCATGTGTCCCCACCCACCCCTCCCCATCTCCTGGGGTTCTGCTCCGCCCTGGATACTACAGGGTGGAGAGCTTCTGCAGCCAGTACCTCCTTTTCGTCCCACAAAGGCCCAGGTGTCCCTCCAGCCCAAGGCAGGGCCAGCCTGGCTGCCCAGGCTCCTCAGCAGAGCCTTGGCCGTGTCTTTGAGGTGGAAGGAGCCTTCATCCTGGGGGATGAGAGAATGTGGTCAGCCTGACTGGTATGGTTCCAGGAGACCTGGCCTCACAGAGCACCAACTATGTGTCAAGCACTATGTAAAACCTGTTACTTAAATTAGTTCATCAAGTGTTTACAACAACCCTGTATGGTCACTATCTTTCATAAATAAGAAAACTGAAGCCAGATAGGTGGTACACGCCTGTAGTCCTAGCTATTCAGGAGGTTGAGACAGGAGAATTGCAGGTTCGCGGCCAGCCTCAGCTACTTATTGAGGCCCTCCACAACTTAGTGAGACCCTGTTTCAAAATAAAAAATAAAAAATAGGGCTGGGGGTGTAGCTCGGAGGTAGAATGACCCTGGGCTCAATCCCCAGTACCGCAAAAAAAAAAAAAAGCCTCGATTGTCAGGAAATGACAATTTATTTATTTTTATTAATTAATTAATTTTTATTTATTTATATTATTTATTTATTTATTTATTTATTTATTAATCCCTCCTCAGTACTGGGATTACAAGCGTGTGCCACCATGCCTGACTAATCGAAGCTTTTTATTTGGCTGTTTTTTGTGGATCCCGCGCTACTGGAACATAAGCTCCATGGGGGCAGGGATTCTGTCTCATTTCCCACTATACCTTCAGCACCCACAGCAGTGCCTGGCACACAGTAGGTACTCAATAATTGTTCCTGGAACTAACAAATGCTAATGTGAGGACTGGAACATGAGTCGCCTTTCTCCAGAGGCTCCCACTATGCTCTATCACAGGCGGAGCGCCCAGGGCCACGCGCAGCCTGGAGCTGGGGGCGAAGGGAACAGGACCCGGGTAGAATCACTGACCTTGACGGTGCAGATGAGCACTCGGCCCGGTGCCACCATGTTGAGGAACAGCACCATGGCCTCATCCTCGTGAGGTGAGTACGTGTCAAACACACGCTTTGCCATCACGTGGCCCTGGCAGGGGATGCATCTCTCATGAGTTAGTGCCCCAGCCAAGAGAGCCCAGCTTCAGCCCTCTGGGACCCCCACCCCTAGAACCTCACCGTGGCCTGGTTGAGGACAATGACGTGGATGCCCCGGCCCTGATCCCGGGCCTCGTCCTCTAGCACCTACACAGTGGCAGAGACGAAGTTCAATTCTTCACACTGGCATTCAAGGTGTCTCTGTCTTATGGGCACAAAGCCCCTCCTCCTGCCCACGCCACTCTTCACAGTTCTCAGTTTGAAGGCTGCCTCTTCCAGGAAGCCTCTTCAGCACCCCATCAGAAGAGATCACATCTTTCTTTTTTTTTTTTTGCGGTACTGGAGATGGAACCCAGGGGCATTCTACACACACCCAGCCCTATTTCATTCTTTTATTTTTTGAAACAGGGTCTCACTAAGTTGCAGAGGGCCTCACTAAGTTGCTGAGATCACATCTTTCTTTTTTTTTTTGGCACGAGGGATTGAACCCAGGGGCATTTTACCTCCGAGCTACACCCCAGCCCTATTTTTTTTTTTTTTTTGCGGTACCGGGGATTGAACCCAGGGGCGTTCTACCTCTGAGCTATACCCCCAGCCCTATTTTTTATCCTCTATTTTGAAACCAGGTCTCACGAAGTTATGGAGGGCCTCACTGAGTAGCTGAGGCTAGCCACAAACCCAGATCCTCCGGTCTCAGCCTTCCAAGTACTGAGATTACAAGCGTGTACCACCATGCCCAGCTGAGATCACATCTTTCTAGTATCCTCCTCTCATCACTTCCATGGCTTCTAGAGCCCTCGACTGTCTTGGCTTCATTCTAGAGATATCGCAATCCTCCATCAGCCTGAGCCACTCCAGGTAGGCCAGGTCTGTCCAATTACTTCCAGGTTCCCAGTAACCCAGCCCAGGGCTAAGGCCAAAGAAGGGACCAGACAGTGGTTATAAAATAAATAAATTAAGCTGGGTGTGGTAGCATGCACCTGTAATCCCAGTACTTGGGAGGCTGAGACAGGAGGATCGCAGGTTCAAGACCAGTCTCAGCAGTTTAGCGAGACCCTGTTTCAAAATAAAAAATAAGCCGGGGGTGGTGGCGCACACTTGTAATCCCAATACTTGGGACCGGAGGATCCGGGTTTGTGGCCAGCCTCAGCTACATAGTGAGGCCCTCTGCAACTTAGGAGACCCTGTTTCAAAATAAAGAATAAAGCCGGGCGTGGTGGCGCACGCTTGTAATCCTAGTACTTTGGGAGGCAGAGACCGGAGGATCCGGGTTTGCGGCCAGCCTCAGCTCTCTCTCTCTCTCCCCTTCTCTCTATCTCTCTCTACCAAGTGAGGCCCTCCGCAACTTCGTGAGACCCGGTTTCAAAATAAAGTATAAAAAAATAGGGCCAGGGGTGTAGCTTGGAGGTAGAATGCCCCTGGGTTCAATCCCCAGTACCGCCAAAAAATAAATAAATAAATAAAAGAAAATAGGGCTGGGGGGCCGGGCGTGGTGGCGCAAGCTTATAATCCCAGTACTTTGGGAGGCGGACACCGGAGGATCCGGGTTTGCGGCCAGCCTCAGCTCTCTCTCTCTCCCTCTCCCTGTCTTTCTCTCTCTCTACTTAGTGAGGCCCTCCGCAACTTTGTGAGACCCGGTTTCAAAATAAAGGATAAAAAATAGGGCCGGGGGTGTAGCTCGGAGGTAGAACGCCCCTGGGTTCAATCCCCGGTACCGCAAAAAAAAAAAAAAAAAAAAAATAGGGCTGGGGGTGTAGCTCAGAGTTGCAATGCCCCTGGGTTTAATCCTCAGTATCACAACAAACGAACAATAAATAAATCAGCCAGGCACAGTGGCACAGGCCTATAATCCCAGTACTTGGGCAGCTGAGACAGGATGATAACAGGTTCAAGATCAGCTTCAGCAACTTAGTAAGACTATCTCAAAATAAATAAAAATAAAAAGGGCTAGGGATGCAGCTCAGTGGTAGAGTGTCCCTGGGTTTAATCCCTAGTACCACCCCCCAAAGAATTAATTAAAAAAAATAAGCCTGGCAAAGTGGTACACACTTGTAATCCCAGTACTTGGAAGGCTGAGACAGGAGGATCGCAGGTTCGAAGATAACCTCAGCAAGTAATGAGACTCACATCAACCTAGAGAGACCTGTTTTAAAAAAAAAATAATAAGGCTGAGCCGGACATGGTGGTACATGCTTGTAATCCCAGTACTTTGGAGGCTGAGACAGGAGGATCGCAGGTTTGCGGCCAGCCTCAGCTACTTAGTGAGGCCCTACACAGCTTAGTGAGACCCTGTTTCAAAATAAAGAATAAAAAATAGGACTGGGGGTGAAGCTCAGAGGTAGAATGCCCCTGGGTTCCATCCCCAGAACCACAAAAAAATGAATAAATAAATAAATAAGGCTGAGGGTATAGCTCAAAGGTAGAATGCCCCTAAGTTCCGCCAAAATAAATAAATAAATAAATAAAATCAGTGAACTGCCTACTTAAAGACTAATTATCACTTTTGAGATCTCACTATATAGGAAACATTTCACATTACTTTTCATTTAATCCTGACAAATAGAAATCATTAGTCCCAGCCTACAGATGAGGAAGGGTTCCAAAGTCACACCGCTAGAAGCTGGCAGAGTTGCAACTGCCCACAGTCAGTGGACCAGGCCGAGCGGGATGGAGTGACTACGCCAGACCCCGGCCACTCACTGTGGTGCCGTCCACTGCCACGTATACTTTGCTGCGGCTTGAGTACACCTCCACATCCAGGACCCGCCGGGGACCACTGCCTCTGCGCCGTGGGGGCTCCAGGCGGCCCAGGGTCTCATCTGTGGGAATACAACAGGTTACAGGCATGCCTCCCCAGAACTGTGCCTGCCTCTCTGTCAGGCGATCCCAGCCCCTGCCCCATCCTCAGCCTGGCCGCACCGTAGTCTTGCTCTGGCTCGGGGTCTTCATTGGCTTCGCTGATCGCTCGCCGAGTGTCCAGGATCAACTTGATGTTGACAATGACAGTCACCAGCAGGAAAAGCACGGCTCCTGTCTAAGGGAGAGGCAGGGTGAATGAAGCGCAGCCCCTTTGATCATAGAGGGTCTTCCTGAAAGGAGGGCCTAGGCTTGTAGTGAGGACACATGGAGAACCTGGGACCCATCTCTTCCTCTGTCTGCCTCCTCTTCTCCCTCAGGCAGGGCCGACCTTCATGGATGCCTCCTCTGGGGAATGTCCCCTGCCCCTGCTTTCCCCCTCCATCAGGGTCCTCCCTACCCAGTGCTCTTGTACTCTTCCATTCGAGGCCTTGGTTTCCTTGGTCTCCTCCATAGTTAGCTCCTAAAGACAGAGTCAGGCCCAGAGAGCAACGCTGGGGATCAGAAGACCTGGCTCCTACCCCTAACTGCCTGACAGGTATGTGGCCCTGGGCAAAGCCTCAGGATCAGCCTTCAGGCTTCTGATAGAAGCCTAGGACTTGGGTTCTAGATAGAAGTTGGACTTGGGTTCCGATTCCAGAACTCTGGGTCTAAACCACTAACTGGTAGGGACATGACACATTGACGGTTCCCCTCCAGGAACCCGCTGCCCTGTTCTGGCTGGGGGTGGACCAGGTGGTCCCAGCACCCACAGTCCTGGGTAAAGCTGGGAGGGGTTCCCGGGACATTTCCATACCTGACAAAATCTCCGCAGGGCCCGCTGGTTTGTCAGTTTATACTTCCAGGTAAGATACCAACTCCGCTTCTTTCTAGCCCCAAAGGGCTTATTGAGGGGGTTGGGCTTCCAATCGTCCATGCCGGATTGGAGTTACCACGGTCCTGGCCAGTCCATGCCTTCAGGAATCTGAGGGGACCAGAGGGTCACGTGGAATATGATGCTCCTCCCTAAAGTCTAATACCATATGGAGAGATGAGGGAGGACCTCCCAGCAACTCTTCCCTACAAGCATCCATGCTGTGTGCCCAGGGGAAAGTGGCTCAACTTCTCTGGGCTTGGCAAGAAAACCTTCAGAGGGGTTGGATCACCTGGATTCCCTCCCGGGGCTGGGGGAACGATCTGAGTCAGGGTTGCTCAGGGGTCCCGGCTAGAGGCCAAATAATCGGCTCTCAAGGCTCATCAGGCCCTGAAAGGACCAAGCCCCAGTCCTTCCTCGTCCTGGGCGGGCAAAGAGCAGCCACCCCCAGCCCCAATCCCCCACCCTGGTCCTCTCCTCTCCGGCCCGGTCCTCCTCCCAGGCTCGGGCCGCCGAGGGCTCGGGACACGTGCGCCGGCCGTCGCCCCTCCCGGACCCCCGCGCACAGCACTCACGCTCAGGGGCCCCGGGGCCCGCTCGGGCCCGCACCGCTCGGGCCGCGCGCCGCGGCCTCCGCCTCCTCCATGCCGTCGGCCCCGCCCCGGCCGGCCGCCCGCCCCCCCGCTTCCGCCGCCGCCGCCGCCGCCGCCGCTGTCGCCGCCGCGGGCTAGAGGGCGGCGGGCGGCGCTTGCGGCGCGGGCTCGGGCGTCCCCGCGGCTTCCCCCCGCGCGGGTCTCGGCGCGCCGCGTCCCCGCCGGCCCGGGCGGCACAGCCTCTGGACGAGGGGGAGGCGCCACCCGGCTCCGCCACTGTGCGGAGCGCTTCACTTATTTTAACTCGTTCAATTCCACAGCAGCCCTCGAGGTAGGCACTGTTATCATCCCAACCTTAGATAAAGAAAACCAAGCCCAGTGTCACAAAATTGGGAGAGCTGAAGTTGAAACCCAGGCGGTCTGGCTCCAGAGCCTGTGCTTAACCACTGCACATACTGCCGACAGTAACGCAGAGCCATGAAGTTTAGATAATACATGTACAACATTCAGCCGAACAGGATGGTTCTCAAACTTTAGGTTGCGTCACAATCACCTGGAGGGCATGTTGAAATAGAATGCTAGGAACCCTGTCCCTACAGTTTTAGATTCAGCCTCTGGAGCAGGGTAGTATTTTTGCTTTTATTTTTTTTTTAATTTTTAATAGAATTCATGGCCTTCCTGCACACTAAGCACACTCTACTCTACCACTGAGCTACACCCCCTGCCCTGGATTTTTGCATTTCTAATACGTTGATATTTGAAGTGATTGGATACATGGAACCATCTTAGGCAGGAGAGTGATATAATCTTTGTGTGTGTGTGTGTGTGTGTGTGTGTGTGTGTGTGAGAGAGAGAGAGAGAGAGAAAGACACTGGGGATTGAACCCAGGAGCCTTCTACCTCCGAACTACATCCCCAGCCCCATTTTATTTTTATTTTTGAAACAGGGTCTCTCTAGGTTGATAAGAGTCTCACTATTTGCTGAGGCTGTCCTCGAACCTGCGATCTGCCTGTCTCAGCCCCCCCATGTACTGGGATCACAGGCGTGCACCACCACACCCAGCTACCAGGAGAATGGTATAATCTGACTTATGTTTTAAGAGAGCCTTTAATGTTTTGTGCAGACTGAATTGAAAGGAGATGGAAGTAGCCAGAAGACCAGTTCGATTTTTCTGATCTCTCCCAATTACATTTGCTTCTTGCACAGTAGGATGGTACCCTCAACATGGTAACAGTGCTTGTCTTAGGAGTTGAGGCAATAGGTGACTTTTCCTGGTCTGGGGATGTGGCTCAGTGTTAGAGAACTTGCCTAGCATGTGAGAGACCCTGGGTTCAATCCCCAGTACCACATGCACACACATACACAAAAGTAAGTGTGTATTAGAACAGAAGGAAATCCAACATGTTTTATTAGAATTTTTTTTTTTAGCTGGGCATGGTGGCACACGCTTGTAATCCCAGTACTTGGGAGGCTGAGACAGGAGGCTGAGACAGGAGGATCCAGGTTCGCGGCCAGCCTCAGCTCCTTGGGCCCTTCGCCACTTAGTGAGACCCTGTTTCAAAATAAAGAATAAAAAATAGGGCTGGGTGTGTAGCCTGGAGGTAGAATGCCCCTGGGTTCAATCCCCAGTACTGCAAAAAAAAAATTTTTTTTTTGGTACTGGGGATTGAACCCAGGGGTGTTCTACCTCTGAGCTACACCCCAGCCTTTCCTTCCTTATTTATTTATTTATTTATTTTTATGGCACTGAGGATTGAACCCAGGGGCTTTCTACCTCTGAGCTACACCCCCAGCCCGATTTTATTTTTATTTTGAAACAGGGTCTCGCTAGGTTAATGAGTCTTACTACTTGCTGAGGCTGTCCTTGAACCTGCAATCTTCCTGTCTCAGCCTCCCAAGTACTGGGATTATAAACCGGAACTACCATGCCCAGCTCCCAGCCCTTTTTAAAATTTTTGTTTTGAAACAGAGTCCTACTAAGTTGCTGAAAGTCTAGCTACTTTGCTGAGGCTGTCCTCAAACCTGCTATCTTCCTGTCTCAGCCTCCAAGTACCCCGGGGATTACAAGCATGTGCCACCATGCCCAGCTCCGTTTTATTAATATTTTAAAAAGATGTCAGCTGGGCGTGGTGGCACACCAGTACTTGGGAGGCTGAGACAGGAGGATCTCTGAAATTCTTTTCTGTTACATAAGCCAACGATCCCACTGATCCTGAGGTGAGGAATCAACCCTTCATACTGACAATACCACAGACACTAGTCCCAGCTGCAGCTCTGTGGATGGCAGCTGGCTCTCCTTGTCCTTCTCCCAGCTTGTGGACCACTGGGTCCCCAGTAAGGGACATGTGTCTCCCAAACACCTGGGATCAATCTGTTGCAGCCACCTGATTCCCCTCTTTTCATTCATCCAATAAATATGGACAAGCTCCCTGTGAGGGCATGAGGACTCAGAAGACACCAGTCTCTGCCCCACCACTCACCTTCCAGAACAAACACAGTGGCTTTATAAGAAGAGGAGAAGCCGGGTGTGGTGGCGCAAGCTTGTAATACCAGTACTTTGGGAGGCGGAGACTGGAGGATCCGGGTTCGTGGCCAGCCTCAGCTCTCTCTCTCTCTCTCTCCCTGTCTCTCTCTCTCTCTCTACTTAGTGAGGCCCTCCGCAACTTCGTGAGACCCGGTTTCAAAATAAAAGTATAAAAAATAGGGCCGGGGGTGTAGCATGGAGGTAGAATGCCCCTGGGTTCAATCCCCGGTACCGCAAAAAAAAAAAAAAAAAAAGAAGAGGAGAGACCAGTTAGTTCTTGCCATGCACTGCCCTGAGCCACCTGGGAACTTTGCAGAGAGAAGGACCTCAACTGATGTGGCTGTGCCATCTTGAACTTACCAGCTATCAGAACCATGAGCTAAATACACATTTATTCTCTATGAATTGAAAAAATATATATATGGGCTGGGGAGCTGGATGTGGTGGCACATGCCTGTAATCCCTTATTTGGAAGACTGAGACTGAAGGATCGCAGGTTCCAGGCCTATCAATTTAGTGAGGCCCTCGGCAACTAAAATAGGGCTGGGATATAGCTCAGAGGTAGAATGCCCCTGGGCTCAATCCTTAGTACCACAAGGAAAAAAAAAAAGAAAAAAGGGCTGAAGCCTGGGGGGTGTAGTTTGGAGGTAGAATGCCCCTGGGCTCAATCCTTAGTACATAAAACAAACAAGCAAGAAAAACAAAAACAAGGAAAAAAATCTGTTATTGAAATTAGAAAGGTAACCATTAGATGAACTACAAATGGCTGGGCGTGGTGGCGAACACTTGTAATCTCAGTACTTTGGGAGGCGGAGACCGGAGGATCTGGGTTCGCAGCCAGCCTCAGCTCTCACTCTCTCTCTCTCTCTGTCTCTCTCTCCCTGTCTCTCTCTCTCTCTCTCTCTCTCTCTCTCTCTCTCTCTCTCTACCTAGTGAGGCCCTCTGCAACTTTGTGAGGCCCGGTTTCAAAATAAAGTATAAAAAAATAGGGCTGGGGGTGTAGCGCGGAGGTAGAACGCCCCTGGGTTCGATCCCCGGTACTGCCAAAAAAAAAAAAAAAGATGAACTACAAGTGATAGAAATATATAGGGCCAAAAGCAGAAGAGAAATAAAGTGTGAGTTAAATCTACATATCCGAGCTGGGTGTGGTGGCGCACGCTTGTAATCCCAGTACTTGGGAGGCGGAGACCGGAGGATACGGGTTGGCGGCCAGCCTCAGCTATTTAGTGAGGCCCTCCACAACTTAGTGAGACCCAGTTTAAAAAAAAGAATAAAAAAATAGGACAGGGGTAGAATTCCCCTGGGTTCAATCCCAGTACCGCCAAAAAAAAAAAAAAGAAAAATCTACATATCCACGTTTATCTTAATAGGAAGTCAGTAGACAGTGTTAAAATTAAGAAGTAGCCTGGTATGGTGGTGAACGCTTGTAATCTGGGTACTTAGGAGACTGAGACAGGAGGATCACAGGTTCAAGGACAGCCTCAGCAATTTAGAGAAACCCTCTGCAACTTAGTGAGGCCCTCTGCAACTTAGTAAGTCCTTGTTTCAAAATAAAAGAATAAAATTGGGCTGAGGGGTGTAGCTCAGAGGTAGAATACTCTGGGTTCCATCCCTAGTACCACACACACACAATTAAGAAGTAGTGATATGTCTTTTATTTAAAACGATAGTTGTAGCCAGGTATGGTGGTGCACACCTATAATCCCAGTACTTGGGAGGCTGAGAGACGGGAGGATCACAGGTTCAAAGCCAGCCTCTGCAACTTAGTGAGGCTCTCAGCAACTTAGGGAGACCCTGTTTTCAAAAAAGAAATAAAAAATCGGGCCTCCACAAGCAGTGAGACTCTCAATAACCTAGTGAGACCCTGTTTCAAAATAAAAATAAAATAGGGCTGGGAGTGTAGCTTGGAGGTAGAATGCCCCAGGGTTCAACCCCTAATACCGCCAAAAAAGACCCCCAAACACCCCAAAAACGATATTTGTACACCAGGCATGGTGGGTGCATGCCTGTAATCCCGGTAGTTTTGAGGCTAAGATGGAAGATCACAGGTTTGAGGCCAGTGTGTGGTAACTTAGCAAGATCCTGTTTCAAAATAAAAAGTTCTAGCCAGGAGTGGTGGCGCACGCTCGTACTTGGGAGACTGAGACAAGAGGATCACAGGTTCACGGCCAGCCTCAGTTACTTCGTGAGGCCCTCCACAACTTAGTGAGACCCTGTTTCAAAATAAAGACTATAACATAGAGCTGGGGGTATAGCTTGGAGGTAGAATGCCCCTGGGTGTGATCCCCAGTACCGCAAATAAATAAATAAATAAATAAATAAATAAATAAATAAATATAAAAAGTTCTAGCTCAACCGGGCGTGGTGGCGCACGCTTGTAATCCCAGTACTTTGGGAGGCGGAGACCAGAGGACCCGGGTTCGCGGCCAGCCTCAGCTCTCTCATTCTCTCTCCCTGTCTCTCTCGCTTTCTCTCTCTCTCTCCCTGTCTCTCTCTCTCTCTCTCTCTCTCTCTACTTAGTGAGGCCCTCCGAAACTTCGTGAGACCCGGTTTCAAAATAAAGCATAAAAAATAGGGCCGGGGGTGTAGTGCGGAGGTAGAACGCCCCTGGGTTCAATCCCCGGTACCGCGCAAAAAAAAAAAAAAAAAAGTTCTAGCTCAGTGGTAGAATGCCCCTGTGTTCAACTCCCCAGTGCCCCCCCAAAAGTATGGGTATAAACACAAGAAAAAATTAAAGTGGTTGCCTCTGGGAAGTGAGCCTAGAGGTGGGAAAGGGTAGGGTAGTGGTAACTATCATTTCTTTGTAAATCCTTCTATAACCATTGTCTGGAATTACTTGGATTAAAAACTGAAACAAGGTGGTGCACGCTTGTAATCCCAGTACTTTGGGAGGCGGAGACCGGAGGATCCGGGTTCACAGCCAGCCTCAGCTCACGTAGGCGTGTGCCCTCTCTCTCTCCCCCCTCCCTATCTCTCTCTCTCTCTCTCTCTCTCTCTCTCTCTCCCTGTCTCTACTTAGTGAGGCCCTCCACAACTTCGTGAGACCCGGTTTCAAAATAAAAGTATAAAAAAATAGGGCCGGGAGCGTAACGCAGAGGTAGAATGCCCCAGCGTTCAATCCCCGGTAC
>PVJS01045886.1:0-16043 GCA_004027185.1 Glis glis | reverse complement strand
GAGAGAGAGAGCTGAGGCTGGCTGCGAACCCGGATCCTCGGGTCTCCGCCTCCCAAAGTACTGGGATTACAAGCGTGCGCCACCACGCCCGGCCCTTCTTTTTTTTTTTTTTATATGTGTGATTTGGAGCAAGCAGTACAATTTCTCTTTTATCTATCAAATTGGAAATAAGAGTACCCACTTTCTAGAGATTTTGTGAGAATAAAATAAAGGCAATAGTTACAAAATACTTAAGTGTAGCACCTGGTGTATTGACCCATTTTTGGGGTAGAAGCAGTGATGAAGGTGGTGGAGGTGATGGGGAGGGAAGGTGGTTCTGATGATGGCGGGCAGCAGAGTTAGTAGTGGTAGTGATGATGGAGGAGTTGGTTACAGCAGGGAGGGTGGTGGTGGAGGTGCAGGAGGGAGAGGAAGTGTCAGTAGAGGGAGTGATATTGGTCGTGGAAGTGGAGGTGTTGCTGAAGTTGATCGAGATTGTGATGGAGATAACGGGGGTGGTGGCAATAGAGATGAAGGTGGTGGACATAGTGCAGCTGGTTTTGGAAAAAAATGGTGGAAGTGGAGGAGGTGCCAGCAGTTATAGAGTTTGTAGAAGTGGAGATGGAGAGGTGACAACCCTGGTAGTGGTGGTGTTAGGTTGGAGGTGGAGATGATAGCTATGGAGATTATGGTGAAAATGGAAATGAGGTGGTAGTAATGGAGGAGTGTTCGAGATACTGCTTGTAAAAGAAGAGGCAGAAGTGATGACAGGGTGGTGGAGAAGAAGGTGGAGACAGACGTGGGGAGATAGTGGAGATGGGCATGGAGGTAGTGAGAGTGAAGATGGAGGTGGTAGTGGTAGAGGAGGTGATGGTGGAAGTGGAGAAGGTGGAGATGGCAAAGCAACATGACAATGTCTGTAGGGAACAGAGAAGCTGGACTACATGGGAAACCTTCCACCTTAAGAAATTATCAAAATGAAAGATGGAGAATGTCCATCCCCAAAAAAGCTTTGTATTCAAGAGGGATTCATTTGACAGTGATGATAAAATGATACCCCTCCTCCATTCAATCTTAAAACTACATCATCTGAGATTCAAGTTGAAATTTCTATATGCTTATTTTACTTGTGTGGCCGGATGCCACCCTCTCTTTAAATTTTCTTCCTCTGAGTACACCTTTGGTTGAATAATTTTTGCATAGACGTGTGTGCATGTGAACTCATGCTTGTGGGTCATGATAGACTTGAATCCCACTTGCAGCCACTTGTCTGCTTGTCTGGCTCCTCAGTGCATGGATTCCTGTGGTAAGATGATTGATTAAGTGTACAAATGCTGTCCTCCTCTCAACCTTCTATCATCATTCCGATGTGCCAGCTTAATGCTGCAAAGGTGTGGACCATCCAACATATTTGCGATGATTCTTCCCCATATATGAGCACATGGGAACCAGTGCTCTGGCTTTGAGTCCTGGCCAGTTGGTCTTCCTCTTTAGTTGCTTTGCTTATTCTTGAAACTTGTTTTCTTGGCTGCCTGGGGTGTTGATTTCTAGGTCAGTGATAAATTCCACTCAATTAAGCCACATATATTATTTCCTCCACCACTTTCAAACAAGCATTTCTTGGACCATGCCACCCCGCCATGGGTCTTATCGCTGGCATGAGAAGAGCCCACTCCTTCCTGGCATTCTACTTCCTTTCTTAGTTCAGAAGGCCATTGCCCTGCAGCCCAGTGTCAGAAGCTCTTAGTAATCCTGGGGATCTGTCAGGCTTCCCATGATTTCTTACAAGCCTGGTGTTTGAGCTTGCCTTTCACGTTGGCAGATCTGAGAATTTCCACCCTTCTTGATCCATCCCGCATAGCCACAAAGCAGACTAAGTCCTGTGGCATCTCTTCAGTGTGTGGGTGACTCTGGAAAACATTTCTGGTACCAAAATGTGGGAAATGTGCTCTGCCAGAATCTAGGACATTTTGGGAAGCATCTACTTTGTTCCAGTTCAAAGTGTTTTATTGTTCTGAAATGGCTACTTGCTGGAGAGCTCTTCTTTCAGTAGCCCAACGCTGTTAAGTGAGTGCTCATGGAGTTCACTAATCTCCCTCTGACAGTCTCCTGGCCAATGGGATCACAATGGGATCAAACTATGGAACAAAATGCATTTTATTTATTATACTCCTAAGATATTTTCAATAAAGCAGACAGCATCTACACTGCCAAGTGGGTATTATGACTTTCTAGAGGGTTTTGCTAGTTAGCAGCCCACCAATGAAAATATCTGCTGCCCTCGAGCCCTTTTGTAGGTTAGGTGTCCTGTACCTCGGATGGAGCCTCCTACACTATTGCATTTGCCGGTGAGGAGACAGACCAACACAAGCAGCTCCATGCATTCATAGTATCTAAGATGATTTGTCTCTTCCAAGCTTTGACTATATCTGTCCTTCCCTGGGGAATAATCATAGCAAGTAATAGCTATTGCGCATTTACCATGTGCCAGACATAGTGCTAAATGCTTTACCCAGCTCATCATGTTTAGCACTCAATCTATCATGGATGGGATAGGGACTGGTGTCGTTATTCCTGTGCTACAGAGGAGGAACTAAGGCATAGAGAAGTTAACTGACTTCCCTGAGGTCACACAGCTATTGAGGGATTTGTGGTTTGAATATACTTGACAGGTACACCAGACCTTTGCTGGGATTGGTGACAAACATGAGAAACAGGCAGATGATACTAACTACAAGTGAAGGTTTTGTCTTATGCATGGAAGGAGATCTCTCGGCCTTTCTGTCAAAGAATGCATCTTTGAAAAATGAAAAAGTAGATTCCCTTGGTCTCCAACTTTGAGAAGATGCATGGAAGACTATTTGGCCACAATGCATAATACTGTCACAGCTTTATGCCTGCAGGTAGCCCACACATACCCGACTCTGCTTACAGGCTGCACCTCATTGATTGCCTGATTCTGCTGTGTTCATGCTCCCCTTAAAGATTTACAGTCTGTTTCCACAAGGCTCTCCTCCCTTCTCTCTTTCATGCCTTGTATGCACACACTTGTCCAGTTTGTGGGTGCATCAGAGAAGTCAGTTTCTTAAATCACTTTGAAGATGCCTGTTGGCCAGATCCACGGGAAAAAGGTTATTGCTCAGCTCAGGATGGCTATACTTGCTTTATGTGCAAGCACAAGTAGGTGTCAGTACACGAGGCAGGCAATGGCAGAAGGTTACGTGCTGTGTCGCAACCAGGCAAAGGGAAGGGAAGGGAAAGTTGACGTGGAACAGACACTCCTGCAACTAACTTCTGATTGGAGGGATTTGAAACAGAAAATTTCCACTGCTATCCAGGGGATGTATCTAAAATTGATTAGCATTTCTGGCATCACCTATGACAAACTGAGCAAGAGCATTCAGTGAGAGACCCTTTAGATCTTGCAACGGGATACCCGAGAGGCATCTCAGAGAACACTGATGCCTTTTACAGACGTTATCAGGCCTCTCTGCAATGCCCACATCACTATCGACATTCACGACAAAGAGTGCGGCATTGTCATTGGTCTGGATCCCCTTACAGAAGAGTATTATTCTTCCTCCCAGGGGCATTCCCAAGACACTCACCCAGGAGAACCTCACCCTGTGAGCCACAGAGAGGCACTTTGAAGTTGAATGACCTCAATAAGCTTGCCTGAACCAGGAAAAGGTGGAGCTATTCTTCCGATAAGAGAGAACATCAAAAGTTTGTGAAAATCAAGATACAAAAGGAGCCAACTGAGAACTAGGTTTTACAGTCATTGAAAAATATAGTGTGTCTCTCTAGATAGCGGCTAGAGAGAGTATGTTATTTGAAACAGCCTCTATCCTGTTTGTTTGCAAAATAGGTTAAAGGGAAAGGACAGGAGGGAGGGAGAAAGGAAGGAAGAAAAAGAGGAAGAGAGGAAGGAAGGAAAGAAGGAAGGAAGGAAGGAGGCATGGAGTGAAGGAAGAGGAAGTCTCACAGCACAGCAGATTCGAGGCTGCCTGGCTGCATGCGTGTTTGTGGGATGCAGCCCTAATGGGAAGCTGGAGGTGGGAGGTAATCATTTGATATAACTTTGGGTTCATTTTGGATAGCTTCAACTCTCATGCTAGTGACTCTCTTTACATTTTCCCCCTTGAAGGGCAGGGAGAGGAAGGGGTAGCCCCATGCTGTTTTCAAGGTCTTAGGACTTTCATGGTCATCTCTCTCATTAGGAACCTATAAATCTGGGATTGACAGGGACATTAGAATCATTTAGCTCCATTTTCTGCTCCACACAGGGATACTGGGGTTGTGACTGAGAATGATAGAAGATCCGAGTGGAAGGTCTAACTAATCATCTGGCATTTCTGAATCTCTGCCGCATTAATAAGGAAGGCAATTTGGCATATGGTGTTTTTTTTCCCTTATGCTCAAATCACACCTCTGTTTATTAACCACCTTTGTTTATTGTAGTCTGAGGTACATGCTATAAAAGAACAGTGACTCTACAATATATAATTCTCAGTGGTATCTGACACCTGCTACTCTTTTTCCCAGGACCTTCCCCATAGTAGGTGCTCAATAAATATTGCTTGGTGTGCCATTATTTGGAGATACATATTTGTTCTCCTAAGTTTCCGATTATACTATTAGGAGTTTTATAATCTTCTTACAGTCTATAAATTCAAAGGATCTAATAGATAATATATTGAAAAAGCAGCTATTACTTTAGAGGAAAACAATATATTCCCCATTACTACAACAAACAACAAACAAACAAACAAAAACCACAAAATTCCTGAGAAAGCTCATTTTAGGTTTGGGGGTTGTATACATGAATGATGGAGAAAAGACCTTATGAAACTTAGATCTGGGACTCAGATAAAATCTGAATTTTTCCTGCATATCATTCTGCTGAAAGAAATACAAGTGAGAAAATTGAATATCATTGTATCAGAGAAAAAGTAGTAGAACACGTATGTCTTACTGTTGATAAGACTTCATGATTTGACATAAGCATTAGTTGATAAAACTTTGGCCTCTTCCCAGACCCTTGCAACTAAAATGTCAGAATGAAATTTAAATATATTTGGTGAAAATCAAACTTGTTATCACTTACCATTCTGAGAGGCAGTGATGAAGGGGAGAGGTGATTAGATTTGACAGTCTAAAGGGAAGGGGGACCTAATGAAGGTCTTTAGGATTATTTTTTCCTTTCCTACAGAGATTAGTGTCATTGGAACTCATTCTTTATGCATGGGAGACTGAGCAAATGACAGAAGTTCATGAAGGGTACAGTCTTAAAAGCGAGATTGGAGTCACCACATGGAGGCCAATAAAACTTGCACCAAGAGGGTTTGGCAAAAATCAAGTGCTTTGAATTTACTATTTTTGTCTGTTCCCAGAGAGGTTAATTCTCATGGGTGACCCTTGAATTTAGATGCTTATTCCCAGTGGTTTGCAAATAATTTTCCTGTTTAAGTAGAAACTTGAATTGTCAAATTAGAGTTGAATACTCTGAAATTCTGAGGAAGAATTTTGATAAGACTGGTCAAAAATTTTGTCAACTATTCCAATAAGACATTGAAATGAGCTCTAAATAAGCCACTACATGGACCATGATTTTGTCCTTCAGTAAACCATTTAAGTCCACAATTTTTCAAGTTTATTAGCTGTCTTTAGCTGTGTTGTTTTGAGACAGTTTATTCAATTTGCTTTAAGTATAAATAAACATTTACTCCTTAGAATTATAATGATAATTCAACCTGTATTCCCTTGGTGGTTCCAAATTTAACTATTATGTTATGGTTTTCCCACTGACCATAAAAAATGTCCTAGATAATCTAATATTTTTTCATTCACGCTGTCTCGCACATGTGGAAGAGTCTGAATCTCACATCTGGAAGCAGCAGGGCAGTAATTTCCCAGGCCACATGTCTCATTGGGGGGTAGGCAACTTAAAGACATGGGTACGATCTTAGATCGCTTGATTGGGGAGGCAGAAAAGAGGTGAATATGCAGATAAGAATAGAGCAAATGGCAGGCTGAGTTCAAAATTTGTAAAAGCCATAGCACTGAAGACTCTTCACATGACCTCTGTTCCCTGGTATATAAAGCTAGAGGCTGTCTGCACACAGGACCCTTGCTCTAATCCAAGACTCGTTCTCAGTTGCCACTGAACCAATTTGTAAAGAAGTGAATGGACCAATCAATGAATCATTTAGCAAGTATTTATTGAGCATGTAACATATGCCAGCTTCTGTTTAAGGAACTGGGAAATATAAGAACAAAGTAAACAAAGCCACCTTGTCATGGTATCTATATTCTAATGAAGTGAAGCACTTCATAAATAAGTAAAAGTCAAAATGTAATCTGTCATATGCTGACACATGAGTATAATTTAAAAAACTAAGTAAGTATAAGTGATTAAAGATTGAAGGGATAACTATTTTAGGTATTATGGTTAAGGAAGGCTTTTTCTAATGAGATAACATTTGGGCTGGGACATAATGTAGTGAATGAGGAAGCCAGGTGGGTGTATGGGACAACAGGGGAAAAAAAGAACTAAAGACCCAAGGTGGACATGTTGACATATTCCAGGGACAGCAAAGATGCTATTTTGGCTGGGATGGACTATGCAAGAAAATGGTAAAGCTTCAGATCAGCAAAGCGAGGTCACGCGATCCAGCTCATGTAGAACCTGTAGGATTCTATGTTCAGTGTCATGGGAGGCCACTGGAGCAAACGGAAGATCAGAGCTGCCATTTATCAAGGACTAGGCTCCAGGGGGAGGAATCCCAAGTGCACATCTAGACTGGTTAAGTTTAAGGTGCTCATTCTCCTTCCAACTGAAGCACTGAAGAGGCAATTTGTTGTGTAAGTTTGGAGTGCAGGGAGGAAGCGTGAGCTGGAAATGGACATTTGTGAGTCATCAATATGAAAATAGCAACTAAAGCCAAGAGATTAGATGCAATCAAGTCAACAACCAAGTAATTAAATAATGGAGATGTTTTCCAGTTCTTGATAAGAAATCTGGGTTAATAACCTACCTATGGATTGATATAGCTTTATATCATGGGCTGAGTTGTTTAAAATATCAACAAGGTCACTGCCTTCATTCCTGGTGTAAGATACAGCTCCCTTTTCCCCCTTATTACTTAGGAGGAGGAGGAGGAAGAGGAGAAGGAGGAAGAGGAGGAGGAGTGACTTTCATACATAAATTATTGATTGGTGGGGTCGCTGTGCTTTAAAAGGCAGGAATTCACAGTCCAATCCTCCATTCTACCCCTGCTCTTCCACATGTGATGTAGAAAGGTAGTCTTAGTTTTCGGAGCTGACAAACCCTATTTACTTCCTGTGTGTTCTTCTCCCATGTAGCAGTGTGGCCTGAAGAGATTGACTTCAGAAAGGTGGTCTAGGCTACTCTGGTAATGTTTTACTTCCCAGCATTCCACACTGGGTGGTGGGGCTGTCCCACAGTTGGTCTTTGGCCTTGACGCTTCCTTTACAAAAATCATTTACTGGATTTAAGGAAACAGACCATATTACCCAAGAATCCAGGTCCTTCAATCTATTGCACACCAGAGAGCTGTGTTTTGAATAATGCTGACTACGTGCTCATGGTATTTTCCCCCTTTTAGCAATTGTTCACTGTTCCTGCGGAAAATCTCGGAAGGGAGGAGGGGTTCGGGTTTAGGCATCAGAACCTGAACAGAATCCTTCTTTTAAAGGCATTGCTAGCAAATGTGTGGTTTCCTGAATATGATGAGACACCTTAAAGTAATGTGTGTTTTGTAGCTGCCTTTGACTCTTCCTACTTGACTAGACTAGTTCCTCCAGGGCAAGAATTCTGCTTTGTTCACAGATGTATTCCCAGTGACTAACATGATCCCCCATCCATGGGAAGCACTCAATAAGGCTTGTTGAATGAGGAAAGGAAATAGTGCCCCTGGCATTATCTATTTTCTTTGAGAGAGGGTAGTATCATGTTCTCACATGGACCATTCCTTTCTCCTTTTTCCCATGGCAGGAGAATTCATCTCTCCACCAATGATCCTTTTATTTCCAACTCTCTGGACGTAACTGGGGATCTGAAGGTCATCTATGGCCTTGGCCTGGAATTTGGAAAAGTCCCATTAGGGAACCTTTCATCACTTCTTAACATTTTTGAAATTCTGAAACAGGCTGTGATCCAATGTGAACTTATGATCCTTTAATTTGTTGCATTAATTACCTGAAGCTTCCTTCATGGTCAACTCACAACCCCACCATCACCTGTGGATTCTAACCCCATGCACACTCCATCATATACTTTTTTTGTTTTTGGCTAGGAGAATTGGAGGTCCACCTTCTCTCTACTCACTCAGATTTCACCCCTTCTCTGTGGCCCAAGTCCAGTGAACTCCTTAACTCATGACTTTCTCAGCACACCTATGGTACTTGGAACCTATATCACTCATTTGGCACTTGTTACTTCCTTTTATTATTAGAATATGTTAGTAAAGAGATTCTCAAACTCTAGTATTGATCAGAATCACCTGGAAGGCTTGTTAAAACAGATTGCTAGATACCAACCCCAGAGTTTCTGATTCAGTAGGTATGGGGTAGATCCTGAAAATTAGCATTTTTAACATGTTCTCAGGTGATACTGATGATGCTGATCCTGGGACCACACTTTGAAAGCCACTAGACCAGTAGTTTTCAATCTGGCAGCACAGCTGAATCACCTAGGGGGAGCCTCTATTATATTCCAGGCCTGGGTCCCAAAACACAACGGTGTAATCAGAATCACAGGCTGGGGGACTCAAACATCGTCAGGTGTCTCCCTTTCCTCTCCTGGAATTACTATAGTCCTATAGAATAGGAACTTATGACTTACTGGCAGCATTGAGGACAAAGGCATCTTTGAGATGGTGCATTTTAAAACATGTAAGTGGACCATGTTTCTTTTTGACAGTCATCTCAAAGTATAGTTCCTCAGCTAGCATCTTCAGCCTCACCTGGGTCCCACACTAGACAGACCCAGTGAATCATAGATTCAGGTTCTGAAGCCCAGAGTCTGTATTTAATGAGCCTTTGGGATGATTCTGATGCATGCTCAGTTTTGAGAACCGCTACCTTATAATGTGGGTACATAGACTGATATTTAGGTGAAACACTCTCAAACATAGCTATGCAGTAGATTCACCTGGGAAGCTTTTAAAACTATACAGGCTCACAACCTCAGATATTCTGACTTAATTGTCCCAGGTGGGTGTCTGCTGTTTTCAAAGCACTGCAATTGATTTCATTGTACAGCCAGGGTTGTGAAATGACTGAGATAAATGTTGTTTTGTAACCAATTAACCTAACCACGTACAATGGCCGTGGCTCCATTTCCACATGAATGAGTAGATCTTCTGACCGACCAAATCTGTTATAAGAGCACATGCCACTTAGAGTTACCATCACCGAGACCTGTGGGGGATCTGCAGTGAAAGGGACTGTGAGGTGTACTACATGGGGAGTAGAGTGATAAACGCCACAGGTAATTGTTCTTAGGAGAAACGTGACAGAGTAAAAGAGGATTGATAGTTCAGAAAGGAAAAGAGGGTGTGGTAGGTTAATTGCAAAAATGGCCACAATTATTTCTCTCCTGTATCCATATTCCTTTGCTATGTGACCCTGATGCTTCTCCCAAGTTTATGGGAGGCAAATTTATGAGACAGGAGGATTGCAAGTTCAAAGCTAGCTTGGGAAACTTGGCAAGATCCTGTCTCAAAATTAAAAAGAAAAAAGCTGAGTGGTAGAATGCTTGCCTAGCATGTGTGAGGTCCTGAATTCAATCCCCATTACTGTGTGTGTGTGTGGGGGGGTGAATGTTAGGTTTATTCTCTAGTCTTTGACTCTGACCTGGCCCTGTGCCTTGATTCAATCAATAGCATGTGGCAGAAGACAGTGTGCCCTCCTCAGACCAGGCCTCAAGAGACCTTCTGCATTCTATGTTCACTATTGGAGCCCTATTGGCATTATGATAACTAGTTCCAGCTAGATTCCTGGAGGATGAAAGACCACATGGAATAGAGCTGAGTCCCAGCTGAGGCCCTTCTAGATTAGCAACCCTTAATTGATCCAACAGCTGATGTAGGCACCTGTGGGACACCAGCTGAAACCAAAAAGAACCGACCAGCTGGGCTTAGCTTAGGTTGCTGGTCAATAGAACCCTGAGCTAAATAGATAATCATTGCTTTAAGTCACTAATTTGTGGGTAGTTCATAAGGCGGCAAAGCCCAACTGATAAAGATGGTATAAAATTAATCCAGGTGTTCTTAACCCACACTGAGGACAGTTAACCTAAGACTGAGTGGTTTGCTAATGACTGGATGCAAGAAGAGAGCTTCTGAAACCAGACAGCACAAACTACTCTGACATCTTAACATATCAAAGTCAAAAGCTTTTTAAGAATACATATTATCAACTAAGACTTTTTGTAAAAAATTTGTGATTCACAGGAGGGGACCTGGGTTACTTAGGTAGCAGAAAACTTGTGGGACTCAGCAGGAGAGAAGAAACTATAGTGTTGGGATAGATTTCAGAGCCATGTAAAAAGGGGATGATCTGCTTAGTGGTGCATACTATTTATTGGAGATGGATATCAGATGAAAGTTTCGTTATTTTGTGTAGTCTTTTCATCTTCTAATTATAGGACATATTCCCTGTGTGTGATGGCAGCTGGTTTCTTCATCAACGCTTGTGGGAAATATTTGCATTTTTTTTTTCTGATAGGGAAAGTCTATAGCTCTTTTTTGGTTCTCAAAGGGATTATTGAAAACCACCCCTACACTAAATTAAGAATTCCTGAAATATAAACCACAAAATTCAAGGTGCTATGCAGACTGATAGTCTCTCTTGAGTCATTGCTAGAAAACGAAGTACTATTTATTTGCACCATGTGCCATATATCTTATACGTGTCCTTTCATTTAATCCACAAACATGCTTTACAAGGTAGTTTATGGCATCTTAGGACACTACCACTGAATATTATGGGGCTAGTGGATCACTTTGGATACTCTGATTACCAGCAACAGAAAACTCATCTACCAGCTGTCTCAAATAGTATAAGTGATTAGATCATGCAATTGAAAAGAGGTGAGATAGGTCCAGCTTCAGTTATGGTTTGATCAAGCCTTCTCTTCATTTGGTCTGAGAGCCCTTAAGTTCAGCCTCTCTTCTTATTTCCCCGTTGTGGTCTAGTGGCTTATCTGGTGGTCTGAAGCAGGTCCAAAGCTTGGACTGTACACGTCCCTTAGAAGAAGAAAACAATCTAGGAAGGACTTGCACTTCACTAAGCAGAACAAACTCAGGTCACATGTCCACTTCCGAATCACTGTAGCTGGAAGAAAGCCATAAGATAATTGGCTTAGTTAGGCCTGGGTTGTGCCCACCCCAAAAAGACATAATGGCAATAGCTTTTATTGACTTGTTTAAACGATCAAGGATCAGCCCATGAACAATGGACAGAGCCACCCCATCCAAAGCCGTTAGCTCCCACTCAGTGGCAGAAGGAAGGGGCAGGGGCCATTGGGTGACTAGTAGGTGGTAGAAACAGCCTTTGAACCATTTTTCTCCCACTCCAAACCCACATTCTTCCCCTTATGTCTTCATTGTCTTCATCCAGGAAGTGAGACTTGATCTGGGCCTTCAGGGTTGAGCAAATAGAGGTGATCTTAAAGTGTTCATGAGCTTGTAAGGGCTTTTGAGGTCTGGAAATGAAAAGCACGATTGTATGTGAACTCTGAGAATTAACAGTAAGGGCTGTCCTTTCTTCCATTGGCAGAGTTATTAGGAGACTAGCAGTCATTTTGTTCTACTATCCTGACAATTCAGGAACTTTTATAAGTAGCAGTTTTTGTAAAGGAGGGGTTAAAATGACTTCTTAGACGTTGACAGTCCATCTCTCATAGTGCAAGTTAGCAGAGGAGGACAAAGCGACAATTCAGTTGGTAGGTCTTGGTGATGTCATAAACGCTTAGGACAGCAGTAGAAGTTTAAGATTGAATTACCTTCTTTGTACCCACTGAAGGAGAGAGACTTGCTGTGTATAACACATTGTGTGCGTTTGGCCGTTTTCACATGGTGCAAGGGAAGAACTTGATCTGTGAACCCAGAAGATCATGAATTTGATATGCAGAGAGACAGTTTAACCCCGCAAATGGCTTGTGTCTCTGATATGTAAATTTCAAATTAAATAAATTAATATGTGCTGACATTTCCTAACCTAATCTTAAACCGACATAGTTGTAATAGTCTAATGAGTGCTTGACATAATGAAGTCAAGAACTTCATTATGTAACTAATAACACTATAGTCTGATATCATAAAATCAGTTAATGATTGAAATGCATTAAAATGTATAAAGTCAAAAGGCTTGTAGTAGGCCAGGGGATCAAATCAAGCCTGTTTCTCTTCTTACCAATGGAACATTTTGTAGAAATGTTACCAGTTGAATATTCCAGGGGTAAGAGCCATGGATGGTTCATTCAGAATTTAAATTTATGAGGCAGAAACACCAGGTTTTGGTGTTAGAAGGGCTATGGATGGTGGAGAATTGATAATGCCTTCAAAGCCAAAGAGAAAATGGGGTCAGCAGAACAGATTATTAGAAAATACTTTTGAAATAAGTTTTCTTTAATTTATTTTTAGTTTTGGTCATCTTTTTTATATTCTCATTTTTACTCAAAATGGGAGTGTTTAAATGTAAGATTTTTTTCTTACTACATTTTTTTCAGAAAAAAATGGGGCGTTTGTTTTAATGCATATATAGTTACTAAGAAGGTATCTTAATCATCAAAACATATCAAAATCTGAATTAGCTTTGTAAGTTTTTGATAAAAGTTTTTAAAGAGATTCAAAAAATTCCTTTGGGTAATTGTGATTGTTTATAAAATATAAAATTAAACAATCCAATGATTCACCAAGGGAACACCCAAATCACTGTTTGAAAAAAAAATGCTCTTAGGTATAGACTACTGTCAGATGTGTTAAAATGGGGAAAAAAATTAAGCTGGGCGTGGTGGCCCATACCTGTAGTCCAAGTAGTTGGGAAGCTGAGACAGAAGAATCACAAGTTTGAGGCTGAGCTCAGCAACTTAGGCCCTCAGCAACTTAGTGAGACCCTGTTTCTAAATAAAAACATAAAATAGGGCTGGGAACACTCCTGGGAATGCCCCTGGGTTCAATTCCCAGTACCACGCACACATACACACACATACACACACATACAAACACATACACAAACACACAAACACTAAAAGGGAAAAAATGAAATACTTTATTTATTTTAATAAGTAAACATAAAATATCTAATAATAAAGTCACATATTGACATTTAAGATTGATTTCTTGTATTTCCTAAAATGGTAGACTGCTCTAGGGTTCAATACCGTCAAACATAATAAAGACCATTTCTTCTATTGTTAGTGGCAGGGTTTAATTTTCCTCATTAATTCTTATATATTATAAATAAAGTGATTTTAACCTGCCTAGATATGTACAGCGATCTTGTGCTTCTAAGAACTTCCAGACATTAAAAACAATATTTGTTTTACCCTTTTCAATAAAGAATCAATATTCTTATATATTAATTGCAGAGATGGCTTGACAGAGCCAGTGTACCTCCAGTCTGAAAACAATGGAAAGCTTTAAAGTTAACAGGTTCTTGCTCTGTTCACTTTTACCATCTCTGGGATACTTGTTGCTTCATCTTATGTGAAAATTTCCCTTCTAAAAATATTTCCCAAAGGTAGACATGTGGCTTGGGGTGAATTGAGTTGGCTCCCTTCAGCTGGGAAACAGTAGTGCCAACTCAAATAGATAGAACCTGTGCATTTTTCTCCAGCCCACAGGCCCTTATCTAGTGTGAATGGAATGCAGAGGCTATGAAGGGTGCACTTTGAAATCTATTGCCCCGGAGGCACTGATTCAAATCCTGCCCATACCTGAAAAATATTGCTGCAGATGGAGGGACGGGCATCGATTATGTGAAATGAGTTGGTGGTTTGTGTCAAGAGCTCAGCTGACCACAGTCCAACTCACAAAAACAGATACAATTTTTACCCTTGTTGTAGTAGCTTCAAAGGGCATCTTAACACCGAGTGACTGCTGAGTGGTCACAATCTACTCTGATATGCTTTGTGGGGCTCAGAAGAAAATTTGCTTTTTGGGCGACTCTAAGGGCCCAACTCAGAAGGAATGAAAATGTTTATTTCCACAGTGTTTCTTATCAGAAGAGCTTAATTAAATCAAAGATGCTTTATAAAGCAACTTCCTGTCCTATAAAGATTTGTACCAGGAGACTTTAGACAGATTTCAGTTTTACACAACTATGTAATGCTTTGGTTTGTATAGATGATCAGATATCAAGGTGGGTGGAGCAAATACAATCTCAAGTTCCTAGATAAGCAGACATCTAGAATTGAAGGAACAATGAGAAATAATTAACCTTTTTTAAAAAGGTCATTTTGAATTTTAGAGTTAGAAGAATGCTTGGAATGAAAAGAAAGAGATCAACATTTAATACAAGATGCCTATAAAGGGAGTTATTACTCTGTTTTACAAGGGAAGAGTTTAAGTACATTTGACTAACACAACATAAGAAACAGGACTAGGTCTAGAATTCAGTTTTTAAAATGTTCCTCTTAATTGGGCACAATGGCACATGCCTGTAATCCCTGTATTTGGGAGGCTGAGACAGGAGGATGACAGGCTTGAGGCCAGCCTCAGCAACATAGAAAGATCCTGAAAAAAAAAAAAAAGAAAGTACAGATCAGAGGTAGAACTATCCTGGGATTCAATCCCCAGTACCAAGTAAACAAATTAAATGCTCCTGTTTCTTTAAATTTATTTTATTTTTATTTGATGGTGCTGGGGATTGAACTCAGGGGCATTCTACCTCTGAGCTACACCTTCAGCCCTATTTATTTCTTATGTGGAAACAAGGTCTTGCTAAGTTGCTGCGAGCCTTGCTAAGTTGCTGAAACTGGTTTCAAACCTGCAATCTCCAAGTGCTAGGATTACAGGCATGTGCTACCACGCCCAGCTAAACTGTTCCTCTTAAGCATACTTTCTTCTTCCTAACTGCTCTCCTTTTCTTCTTTTTTTCCTTCCTCAAGTAAGGGTAAAGGCAATTTTCATAGATTACAAAAAGAGAAAAACTTTAAGTAATTAAACTATTAGGTCATAATTCATTTGGCCAAGTTTTCTTGAGGGCCAGCCCAAAGGCATTCTGTCAGAAATACAAAGCTATCCACAGCCCGGGAGCTTTGCCACAAGGAGCTTCCAATCAAGCCTGAGATCAGACCACATTTTATCCCTGAGAACCGGACTGAGGAAGAAGTTCACACTTAATCTGTGGTGTCAGACCAAAACAAACTGAAGTTTTTACAATCTGAAAGATGGCTATCTTGTCCTGAGGGCAGAGATTGCCCCTCTTGAATGTGCAGAACACCAGCGACACAGGCAGGGGATGGGAAAACCCACTGAGTGTGTACAGTAGAACCAACTCAGTGTAGAGTGGTAAATGATCAGCCTAAAGTCTGTACACACACAAACACACACACATATATGCGCGCGTGTGCGCGCGCAAATAACTACTTCAGGTTTATCTGCCTCTCATCTCATTCTCTTCCATCCTAAATCCTCATGTCCCTCTGTAGCTGCTGCACTCCATCATGCCTTATACATAAGGCAGGAGCAATCTGTGTGCTTCCTTTTTTTATTGTAAATAGTCCCATTTCCCCTAGAAAATATATCTATTAATATAACAAAAGGACCCTAATGAGTTCATATGTATCCCTCTCACATTTCTCCATCTTCCTCCTTTAATCTAGAGACAATTCCAATGAGGCATATTTTATTAATAAAATAAGGAATAATTTAAAGACTAGGCAGATGTATCAGTCAGGGCCCAACGGAAAATAGAAGGCAGCCGGGTGTGGTGGCACACGCTTGTAATCCCAGTACTTTGGGAGGTGGAGACCGGAGGATCCGGGTTCGCCGCCAGCCTCAGCTCTCTCTCTCTCTCTCTCTCTCTCTCTC
>PVJS01045885.1:0-16044 GCA_004027185.1 Glis glis | reverse complement strand
CACGCGCATGCGCGCTGAGGCTGGCCGCGAACCCGGATCCTCCGGTCTCCACCTCCCAAAGTACTGGGATTACAAGCGTGCGCCACCACGCCCGGCTTCAGCCCTATTTTTTTATTCTTTATTTCGAAACAGGGTCTCACTAAGTTGTGGAGGGCCTCACTAAGTATCTGAGGCTGGCCGCAAACCCAGATCCTCTGGTCTCAGCCTCCCAAGTACTGGGATTACAAGTGTGCGCCACCACACCTGGCCGATGACAGTTTCTTTACTTGTTGAGGCTGTCCTCAAACCTGTGATCCTCCTGTCTCAGCCTCCCAAATCCTGGAATTAGAGGTGCGCGCCACCATGCCCTGCAAAACAAAAGGTTTCTTGTACATCACTCTCCTTTTACCTTGACTCTGACATATGAATGATATATTTTTGAAAAAAACAAATGTGAGCCAGGTACAGTGGCACATGCCTGTAATTCCAGTATTTGGAATTATAGTAGTATTTAACAGGAGGATCGCAGGTGCACAGCCAGCCTCAGCTACTTAGTGAGGCCCTCTGCAACATAGTGTGACCCTGTTTCAAAATCAAGAATAAAAAACAGGGCTGGGGGTGTAGCTCGGAGGTAGAATGCCCCTGGGTTCAATTCCCAGTACTACACACACAACCCAAAAAAGAAATTTTTTCTATAATGAAAACATTTTTCACCAAAATAAGTCTCATATCTTTATACCACACACATACCTTACTGAGGGAAAGGAATAGAGAAACTGGCTTTTTATTTCTCTTCACTGTGTACATGTTCCTCCTCTTGGACACGGTCTCAAAAGCTTGCTGATTTTGTTTTGGAGCTGACCTCGTAGAGAAGCCCCGGAGTTTAAAATTATCAGAACAATTAACTTGTGTCTTCAGTTATAATCTCTTGTTTTGACAATAAAAATCCTTACTATTTTCTCAAATAAATAAATAAAAGCCAGGCGTGGTGGCGCACACTTGTAATCCCAATACTTGGGAGGCTGAGACCAGAGGATCTGGGTTCACGGCCAGCCTTAGCTACTTAGTGACGCCCTCCGCAACTTACTGAGACCATTTCAAAATAAAGAACAAAAAATAGGGCTAGGGGTGTAGCTCGGAGGTAGAATGCCCCTGGGTTCAATCCCCAGTACCACAAATAAAATAAATAAATAAATAGTTTATAAAGTTGTTCTATATTTGCAATGAACACTAGAAATAATAACTAAATACATTAAATTTTGTCCCAAATTGTATTTATTATATCAGGTGGCCAATACCAACATTGTTTGAAGTCATATTTTCTCTGAACAGTACTCTATAACTCAGTTTCTGAGAGGCTCTAGTTTTCCAGTGGTCTTAGCCATAAACTCAATTATGAGTAATGGCCTTTTTTTGTGTGTGTGGTACTGGGGATTGAACCCAGGGGCATTCTACCTCCAAGCTACACTCCCAGCCCTATTTTATTCTTTATTTTGAAATAGGAACTTACTAAGTTGCGGAGGGCCTTACTAAGTAGCTGAGGATGGGTGCGAACCTGCAATCCTGTCTCAGCCTATCAAGTACTGGGATTACAAGCGTGCGCCACCACGCCCGGCTATAAATTCTACCTTGCCAGGTGTGGTGGTGCATGCCTATAATCCTAGCACTTTGGAGGTTGAGACAGGAGGATTGCAGGTTTGAGGTCAGTCTTGGCAACTTAGTGAGACTCTGTATAGCTCAGGGGTAGAATGTCCTTGGATTCAATCCTCAATGCCAAACAACAACAAAAACTCTTATCTTTATATTTAAGTAATTGCCCCAATAATGCTATATACACTAAGACAATGCCCCCCCCTCTCTTTTTTTATGGTACTGGGAATTGAACCCAGAATCATTCTACCTCCAAGTTATATCCTAGCCCTTTTGATTTTTTGTTTTTAAACAGGGTCTCACTAGAGACCTTAGAGAGTCTTACTAAGTTGCTGAGGCTGGTCTTGAACTTGAGATTACAGGAGTCCACCACCACATCCGACTAGACAATGCCCTTCCTTCCTTCCTTCCTTCCTTCCTTCCTTCCTTCCTTCCTTCCTTCCTCCCTTCCTCCCTCCCTCCCTCCCTCTCTTCCTTCCTTCCTTCCTTCCTTCCTTCCTCCCCTCCCCTTCTCCTTCCTTCTTCTTTCTGTCTCTGTCTCTCTATCTTTCTTTCAGTACTGGGGATTGAACCCAGGGGCATTCTACCTCCAAGCTATACCCCCAGCCCTATTTTTTTATTCTTTAGTTTGAAACAGGGTCTCACTAAGTTGCAGAGGCCTCACTAAGTAGCTGAGGCTGGCCGCGAACCTGGATCCTCCAGTCTCAGCCTCCCAAGTACTGGGATTACAAGTGTGCGTCACCATGCCCGGCTTAAAAGTACTTCATTTTGAAATAAAAATACTTAGTTCTTGACATAGTACTGTTTTATACAAATGTTATTCTTTTTTTGGTGGGGGGGGGTACTTGGGATTCAACCCAGGGGCGCTCTACCTCCAAGTTATACCCCCAGCCCTTTATTATTTTTATTTATTTATTTATTTTTAGTGGTACTGGGGATTGAACCCAGGGGCATTTACCTCTGAGCTACACCCCCAGCCCCATGTTTTATTCTTTATTTTGAAACAGGGTCTCACTAAGTTGCGGAGGGCCTCACTAAGTAGTTGAGGCTGGCTGTGAACCTGCGATCCTCTTTTCTCAGCCTCTCAAGTACTGGGATTACAAGTGTGCGTCACCATGCCCGGCTCCCTTTTTTTATTTTGAAACAGGGTCTCAATAAGTTGCTGAGGCTGGCCATCAACCTGTGCTACCATGCTGGCTACAAATGTTAGCTATTTCTCCTTTAGTGTGTGTGTATGAATGATACTGGGGACTGAACCCCAGGAGCATTCTATACCCCAGCCCTATTTTATTTTTTATTTTCAAAAAGGATCTAAGTTGCTGAGGAACTCACTAAGTTTCTGAGGCTGACTTCAAACCTGTGATCCTCCTATCTCAGCCCCCAAGTACTAAAATTTCAGGCGTGCACCACCATACCTGGCTAAACGTTAGTTGTTCTTATTATGCTATTGCCTATTGAATGCCACCATGCCCAGTTTACACCCAGCATATTACAGCTTTATACTCATTGAAAGGGCATTGTCTAGAGCCAGGCATGGTGGCGCATGCTTGTAATCCCAGTACTTGGGAGGCTGAGATAGGAGGATCACAGGTTCATAGCCAGCCTCGGCAACTTAGTGAGACCTTGTTTCAAAATAAAGAATAAAAAAATAGCTGAGCGTGGTGGCACACCTTTGTAATCCCAGTACTTGGGAGGCTGAGACAGGAAGATTGCAGGTTTGAAACCAGCCTCAGCTACTTGGTGAGGCCCTCCACAACTTACTGAGACCCTGTTTCAAAATAAGGACTTAAAAAATAGGATTGGGAGTGTAGCTCAGAGGTAGAATGCCCCTGGGTTCAATCCCTAGTACCGCAAAAAAAAAAAAAAAGAATAAAAATAGGGCTAGGGTATATCTCGGAGGTAGAATGCCCCTGGGTTCAATCCCCAGTACCACAAGAGAGAGAGAGAGAGAGAACCACAAAAGAAAAAAATATTAAAAATAGGACTGGGGGTGTAGCCCGGAGGTAGAATGTCCCTGGGTTCAATCCCCAGTACTGCAAAACAAACAAACAAACAAAACAAAAAATGAAGTACTTTTATTGCCATATAACAATCCTATGGCATAGGTACTATTAGTCTGGCTGGGTTTTTTTTTGTGTGTGTGTGGTACTGGGGATTGAACTCAGGGGCATTCTACTTCCAAGATATACCTTGGGGTTTTTTTTGTGTGTGTGGTGCTGGGGATCGAACCCAAGGTCATTCTACCTCCAAGCTATACCTCCAGCCCATTTTATTTTTATTTGGAAACAGGGTCTTACCAAGTTGCTGAGAGCCTCACTAAATTTTTAGCTGAAGCTGGATTTGAACCTGTGATCCTTCTGTCTTAGCCCAAGTACTGGGATTACAGGCATGCACCATGCCAGTCTACACCCTGTTTTGAAACAAGGTCTCGCTAGGTTGCTGAGTCTCCTTAAGTTGCTGAGGCTGGCCTTGAACCTGTGATCCTCCTGTCTGAACCTCCCAAGTACTGGGATTGTAAGTGTGTGCCACCATAACTGGCTAGCAGTCTGGCTTTTGATCTGTGCTCTCAGTATGCTATAATGTCTTTCAATGCCAGCTACTATTTAAAAGTATCAGAAATGCTTCTGGGTCGGTGCCATGGTGGTGGCAAACTCAAGACCTGTCAACCCTGTGTTCTTTGATGTCAGCATCGGCAGCCAGGCAGTTGGCTGCAGGAAGATTGAGCTGTTTGCAGATGTGCCCAAGACGACTGAGAACTTCAGGCAGTTCTGCATGGAGAATTCAGAAAAGATAGGGTTCCAATAGGCTACAAGAGAGCACCTTCCACGGGGTCATAAAGGATTTCATGATTCAGGGTGAAGATTTTGTTAATGGAGATGGTACTGGAGTTGCCTATATTTACCAGGGGCAATTTGCAGGTGAAAAATTTAAACTTAAGACATAGCTCCAGGTCTACTTTCCATGGAAAACTGTTCTGGTACAAATGGCTGCCAGTTCTTTATCACCTGCTATGTGACATGGGAAGCATGTCGTGTTTGGAAATACCATTGATGGACTTCTAGAAGTAAGAAAGATTGAAAATGTTCCCATGGGGCCCAACAATAAGCCTAAGCTGTCTGTGGTAATTTCACAGTGTTGGGAGAGGTAGTCTAGACCAAGACTGAATCAGACCGTCCCTCCTCTGGGTGATGTTCCTGAGTCAGATTAGCTGGACCAGGCCCCATGTTTGCTTTCCTGCCTGCTGCACTCCATTTGATCAAGAGACCCTGGAAGTATCACAGTTCACAACCAAGATTATCTCTTTAAATTTTCAACTATAAATAAAGGTTTTTGTGTGGGAGGCAGTAAAAAAAAAAAATCAGGCCGGTGTGGTGGCGCACGCTTGTAATCCCAGTACTTGGGAAACTGAGACTGGAGGATCCGGGTTCGCGGCCAGCCTCAGCTACTTAGTGAGGCCTCCGCAACTTAGTGAGACCCTGTTTCAAAATAAAGAATAAAGAGCCGGGCATGGTGGCGCACGCTTGTAATCCTAGTACTTTGGGAGGCAGAGACCAGAGGATCAGGGTTCGCGGCCAGCCTCAGCTCTCTCTCTCTCTCTCCTTAGTGAGGCCCTCCGCAACTTCGTGAGACCCGGTTTCAAAATAAAGTATAAAAAATAGGGCCGGGGGCGTAGCGCGGAGGTAGAACGCCCCTGCGTTCAATCCCCGGTACTGCAAAAAAAAAAAAAAAAAAAGAATAAAAAATAGGGCTGGGGGTGTAGCTGTGAGGTAGAATGCCCCTGGGTTCCATCCCCAGTACCGCAAAAAAAAAAAAAAAATCAGAAATGTGTCCTTCCTTGTGGGTGGGTGAGCCACAGCCCTGCCCTGGAGCACCCCAGCACTGAGGACACAGGTGGGTGAGCCACGGCCCCGCCCTGGAAAACCCCAGCACTGAGTACATGGGTGGGTGAGCCATGGCCCCCTGGAGGACACGGGAGGGTGATGGAGAAAACCTCAGATGAGTAAAGAAGGCGACATAACTGAGGAAGATGGGAGGGGAGAGGAGAGAAGCGCCCTAATGCACAGGACACAAATATATCAAAGTCAACTACTATGCTGAGCACGAGAAGGAGGGAGGGGGAGGGAATGGGGGTGGGAATTGGGGGAGGGCTAATTGACCGATGCGTGCATGTATACTTCCACCATCCTGAAACCCATCAAGAAGTATGATTACAATGCAACAAAAAAATGTGTCCTTCCTAATCCTTTTGACTTGTACATCTAAATTTTCAACCTATTTTGTTCCTATCAATATAATAACTATCCTCTTTTTTTATTTCCTTTTTTTGTAGAACAGGGGATTGAACCCAGGGGTGTTCTGCCTCCAAGCTATTCCCCAGCCCCCCTTTTTAAATCTCTTGTTTTGAAAAAGGGTTACTGGGTTATTGAGTCTCGCTAAGTTACTGAGGCTGGTCTTGAGCCTGTGATCCTCTTGTCCCAGACTTCCAAGTTCTGGGATTACAGGTGTGTACCACCATGCCCGGTTAATTACCCCCAATTTTGAGTCACTTGATTTTATTTTACTGTTCCCCCACCACTCCCCAAACCTGTATTTTGCCTTTATGTGGCTATTTTTTTTTCCAGTACTGGGGATTGATCCCAAAGGCATTCTACCTGAGCTATACCTCCAGTCCTATTTTACTCTTATTTTGAAACAGGGTCTCACTAGGTTGATGAGAGTCTAACTTGCTGAGGCCGTCCTCCAACCTGTGATCCTCCTGTCTCAGCTTCCCAAGTACTGGGATTACAGGTGTGGGCCACTACACCTTGCTATGTGGCTGCCTTTAGATTAATCTCTGCTTAGTAGAGTGAAAGTGCATAAGCAAAATAAAAGAGGAGTTAAAAGCACTTCCCCATCAGGCATGGTGATGCAGGACTATAATCCCAATATTTGGGGGGGATGAGACAGGAAGATCGCAGGTTCGAGGTCAGACTCAGCAACTTAGCCAGACTCTGTTTCAAAAGAAAAAATAGGGCTTAAGGTGTAGCTCAGAGGTAGAAAGCCCCTGGGTTCAATCCCTAGTAACACACACACACCAAAAAATTTTTAAAAAAATGAATAAAAACAACCACTTCCCCTAACTCTAACTATACTCTTATCAAGTCGTCAAAGACTTGCTCAGGAAAGTACTGTTGATGCTGATAATCAGAGTCTCTCCTACAGGAGCACAAGATGCCCTGTGCTGCAACGCTCTCAAAGCAATGCCTCCAGTTCTTCTCTACTGTACAGACAACGCAAGGCAAGAGGGGTGGTGGTAGAGATTATGGTGGTAATATAAAATATATTTTCTTGGGAGGCGGAGACCGGAGGATCCGGGTTCGCAGCCAGCCTCAACTACTTAGTGAGTCCCTCCGCAACTTCGTGAGACCCGGTTTCAAAATAAAGTATAAAAAATAGGGCCGGGGGTATAGCTTGGAGGTAGAACACCCCTGGGTTCAATCCACGGTACTGCCAAAATAAATAAATAAAATATATTTTCTAGAAACATTTCTACTTCATGGAAATATAATGTTAAGACCATATCAAGTTAAATAGGCAAGAAACTTTTATTTATCTAAAAAAACCTCAGGCTTGACAGTTGAAAACCACATACGAGGAAATTTCTAAAACACACAAAATTTCTTCTACAAAATTATTTACATGTTTTGGGCCCACATTTTAAAAACGTGGTCCCCTAGTCTAATACAGACATAGATAGCAGTCTGTGGTATAATACTTGGGAAGAAGACTACTGTGGTGCTTCCCAATACATGACATAAACCAAAGGAGGAAACCACTAGAAGGTACTGCAATATGCAGAGGTTTTAAGATCTTGGTTAGATGATTTCTGAAGGTAAGAAACAAAATCAAGCCGGGTGTGGTGGTGCATGCCTGTGATCCCAGTACTTGGGAGGCTGAGACAGGAGGATCACAGGTTAGAGGCCAGCTTCAGCAATGTAGGAGACTCTCAGCAACCTAGAGAGGCCCTGTTTTGAAACAAAAAATAAAAACAAAAAAAGGGCTAGGGGTATAGCTCAGAGGTAGAATGCCCATGGTTTCAATCCTCAGTACCACAAAAAAAAACAAAACAAAACAATCAAACTGGCTTTGATTAGATATGATGGTGACCTCTCATCAGTAATTATAGTCAAAATGCTTCTGCTCCATTTGGGGACAGAATAATTGGCATGTTGTTACCACACAAATATAATTACTAAGTCATCCCCCCTACTGAGAATCAATCCCGGGGCCTTGCACATGTCAGGTAAGTGCTCTACTGAGCTAATGCCCCAGCCAACTACACTATCTTTTTTTTTTTTGTAGTACTGGGGATTGAACCCAGGGGCATTCTACCTCCAAGCTACACCCCCAGCCCTATTTTTTATTCTTTATTTTGAAACAGGGTCTCACTAAATTGTGGAGGGCCTCACTAAGTAGCTGAGGCTGGCCGTGAACCCGGATCCTCTGTCTCAGCCTCCCAAGTACTGGGATTACAAGCGTGCACCACTACGCCCAGCTTCAACTACACTATCTTATAAAGAAAAACAGTTGTCTTAAACTCTTTTAAAAAAATGTAATAATGTGTTTCCTAAAGATTAAAAAAAGTTCAAATTCTTCAAATATTAGTAAAAAAATCCATTACTTTTCTAAGGTCATTTTCTTCCTTTACTCCTGCTTAAAAGCAAAAGCTGACAGTTTCTGATTTGTAGAAAGATCTAAAGGTTTTTGCTTTTTAGGCAAATTCAGATTCTCTTTCGTGGCTTCTTTCTGATTTTCTGTTTCATGACTTTCACTGACCACACGTTTTCGCTTCTTTCCTTCAGCTTCATCGCTTGTGGTTTCTCCTTTGGCCTTGTTATTCCATGCCTTTGTAAAATATTAGAGGTGAAGAGAAAAGATTTTTAAGTTAATAACTAAGAAATAGGATGAAAATTATTTCTTTATTTATTAGGGTAACATTCTTTTATGCAAAACAGATTAGCACTTGAAATGTTAATTGTTAAAAGAGCCAAGCATGGTGGTGCACACCTGTAATCCCAGTACTTGGGAGGCTGAGACAGGAGGATCACAGGTTCGAGGACAGCCCCAGCAAGTAGCGGGATTCTCAGAAATTGCGAGACCGTTTCAAAACAAGCTGAGGTTGTAGCTTGGAAGTAGAATGCCCCTGGGTTCAATCCACAGTGCCCCCCCCCCGCCCACAAAAGAAAATCGTTAAGGGTTCTGATGGTCACCAATTAACTGTTAATTAATAATAGATCTTTTATTCTTTGGAAAAAATATTTGCAAATTCTTTATGTGACAAAGGGTTGATATCCAGAATATTTAAGGAACTTAAAAAATTCAACAGTAGCCGGGTGTGGTGGCACACACCTGTAATCCCACTCCTTGGGAGGCCGAGACAGGAGGATTGCAGGTTCGAGGACAGCCTCAGCAAGTAGTGAGATGCTCATCAACCCAGTGAGACCCTGTTTCAAAATAAGAAATAAGCCAGGCGTGATGGTGCACGCTTGTAATCCCAGTCCTTGGGAGGCTGAGACAGGAGGATCGCAGGTTCACGGCCAACCTCAGCTACTTAGTGAGGCCCTCTGCAACTTAGTGACACCCTGTTTCAAAATAAAGCATAAAAAAATAGGGCTGGGGGTGTAGCTCAGGGGTAGAATGCCCCTGGGTTCAATCCCCAATACCGCAAAAAAAAAGAAAAGAAAAGAAATAAAGTGCTCACTTCAGCAGCACATATACTCAAATTGGAACGATACAGAGAAGATTAGCATGGCCCCTGCGCAAGGATGACACACAAATTCAAGAAGCGTCCCATATTTTTAGTTTTTTTTTTTTTTGCGGTACTAGGGATTGAACCCAGGGGCATTCTACCTCCGAGCTACACCCCCAGCCCTATTTTTTATTCTTTTTTTGAAACAGGGTCTCACTAAGTTGCTAAGGGCCTCACTAAGTAACTAGGCTGGCCTTGAGCCTGCAATCCTCCTGTCTCAGCCTCCCAAGTACTGGGATTACAAGCGTGCGCCACCATGGCCGGCTTGCGTTTCATATTTTTAAAAACAACAACAAAAAATAACAAAATAAGAAATAAAAAATCGGGCTGGGGTGGAGCTTGAAAGTAGAAATGCCTCTAGGTTCAATCCCCTGTACCACACAAAACAAACAAAAAACAAACAAAAACTTCAATAGCAAAAAAACAAATAACCCAATTGATTTTTTTTTTTTTTGCAGTACTGGGGATTGAACCCAGGGGCATTCTACCTCTGAGCTACAACCCCAGCCCTATGTTTTATTCTTTATTTTGAAACAGGGTCTCAGTTGCGGAAGGTCTAAGTAGCTGAGGCTGGCAGTGAACCAGGATCCTCTGGTCTCAGCCTCCCAAGTACTGGGATTACAAGCGTGTGCCACCATACCCAGCTGCTTTTATTCTTAATTACAGAGCACATTTAAAAAAATGTACCTCTAGCCAGGCATGGTGGTGCATGCCTGTAATACCAATACTTGGGAGGCTGACACAGGAGGATGGCTGATTCAAGGCCAGCCTCAGCAATTTGGTGAGGCCTGAGACCCTCAGCAACTTATCAAGACCCTGTTTTAAAATAAAAAACAAAAAAGGACTGGGGGTGTAACTCGGAGGTAGAATGCTCCTGGGTCCAATCCCCAGTATATATATATAAAAAAATCTGTAATATATAAATTTAAACTCTGCTCATATTTAACCACATTAAGTGCAAAATATAATAACTACAGGAACTTTTTGAGATAATTATATATTTACATGTAGTTGTAGGAAAGATCCTGAGTAGCCTCTACCCAGTTTTCCCATCTTGCAAAACTACAAGTGCAATTATGGAAACCAGGGTGTTAGCCGGGCGTGGTGGCGCATATTTGTAATCCCAGTACCTGGGAGGCTGAGACAAGGATCCCAGGTTCGTGGCCAGCCTCATCAACTTAGTAAGACCCTGTTTCAAAATAAAAAACAAAATAGGGCTGGGGGTGTAGCTCAGAGGTAGAATGCTCATGGGCTCAATCCCCAGTACCACAAAAACAAAACAAAAAAACCTCATGGGGTTCACATTGATACCATCCTCAGTTTTGCTTTTTTTTTGGCTGTACTTGCCAGCCCTGTTTTTTTCTTTTTTTTTTTTTTAATTTTGAAACTGGGTCTCCCTAAGTTTCTGTGTGCTGGCCTTGAAACTGTGAGCTTGTCTTAGCCTCTCAAACACTGGGATTACAGGCATATACCTACCATGTCTTCCTCTTTTGCAATATATAGACATTCTTATTCAGATGTTAATTTATCTAATCTTTTGGAATTTTAATCCCTTTATAAATACTTTGTAAAGAGAGAGAGAGAAACACAAAATTGCTGAACAGGTTCTAAATGAGGCTAGAAGTGATCAGACCAGTTTCTAGCTTCCTTATTATACAATACCTTTATTCATAAAACCCAATTCATTAAATCAAGTGTCTATGTCACTAGGTGCCCATGCTGTACACTGCCACCCTGGGGAGGTGAAGCCTGAGGATTTAATTGGTATGCCACACACATTCCTTTCCCTTGCAACAGAAGGCTACTTATTCCTTCCTTCACATGGCAGAAATTCACAGGAGCAAGCCACCTGGTCTAATTTCCATGTGAAAGGCTGGAACAGAACATGAGCTTATTTTCCCCAAAAAAGAGAATTCTCAAGTATAAGGAGTATTCAACATGTAAGTAGATACCATTTTTTTTTAATTCTAGGCTGAGCCAAGCGTGGTGGCGCACCGCTTGTAATCCCAGTACTTGGGAGGCTGAGACAAGAGGATCTGGGTTTGCAGCCTGCCTCAGCTACTTAGTGAGGCCCTCCGCAACCTAGTGAGACCCTGTTTCAAAATAAAGAATAAAAAATAGGACTGGGGTTGTATCTCAGAGGTTGAATGCCCCTGGGTTCAATCCCCAGTTCTGCAAAAAAATGAAATGAAATAAAATAAAATAATAAAATAAAATAAATAAAATAAAAAAAATAAAATAAATAAAATAATAAAATAAAATTCTAAACTGGGTATGGTGGCCCACGCCAGTAATCCCAGTACTTGATCGGAGGATCACAGGTTCAAAGAAAGCCTCAGCAACATAGTGAGACTCTCAGCAACCTAACAAGACACTATTTCAAAACAAAAAAGGAGCTGGGCATGGTGTCACACACCTGTAATCCCAGTACTTGGAGGCTGAAACAGGAGGATCACAGGTTTGAAGCCAGCCCCAGGAACTTAGCGAGACCCTGTTTCCAAATAAAAAATAAAATAGAGCTTGGGGTGTAGCTCAGAGGTAGAATGCCTCTGGATTCAATCCCCAGTACCACAAGAAAAATAAATAAAAAGGGTTAAGGCTAGGGGTGTAGCTCAGAAGTAGAATGCCCTTGGGTTCAATATTCAGTACCACAAAAAAAAAAAAATTCTACTTGCAAGAACCCTAAAGTAATAGTCCGAAAATGTGAATTAACTTCACTTTTAAGTATAAATAGAAAAAGGCATTTCTGTAAGATTTTTTTGCACTGGGAATAGAATCCAGGGGTGCTTTATCTCTGAGCTACACCCCCAGTCCTTTTTATTTTATTTTATTTTGAAACGTTGCTGAGGCTGAGGCTAAATTGCTAAATTGCTGAGGCTGACCTTGAATTTGCAACCCTCCTGTCTCAGCCTCCAGATACTGAGATTACAGGTGTGTGCCATGGCATCTGGCTTGTAAGAATTTTTTTAAACCTGGGAAATTCACTAAGATCTTAGTCTCACTAAATTATGCTTACCTTCCTTTCTTCAGTTGACAATACTCTGAATCGAATCATTCCTTCTTTTATTATATCTGCTTCTTCCAAAAAGTCAGGATTGTCAGACAAAATATTACTTCTATTTTCTTCCAACCACATCTGGAACCCAGTCCTTGGCCTAAAAGAGTAATTACATGAAAAAATTTCATGCTTCCTATACAGATTAAAGTGCCATATAGCTTTTTAAATTAGTAATTAACCCTTAGAATTTGTATACATATATGAAGAGAGATACAATTATCCTTATTAAAATTTACATTACCAGCTGGTTGGTGGCGCATGCTTGTAATCCCAATACTTGGGAGGCTGAGACAGGAGGATTTCAGGTTCGAGGACAGCTTCAGCAAGTAGTGAGACTCATCAACCTAGCAAAACCCTGTTTCAAAATAAAAATAAAAAAATAGGAATGGGGGTGTAGCTTAGAGGTAGAATGCCCCTGGGTTCAATCCCCAGAGAGACACACACACACACACACACACACACACACACACATTTACATTACTTTGACTGGAGATTGCAGGATTAATGAAACGAGAAATCCTTTGCAAAATCAACTCAAAAGCATTACTCATATTCATATTTTCTAAGCAGAGCAACCATAAACTCTGCACTTTGAACTCCTATATGAATGTTGACAGACTCAAGGTCTCCAATCTCGCTTAGTCCCTCTGGCCTGGCAAAATTCTTCCAGCTATCTTTGGAAGGCTCTTTCCAGCTGTTTGAAACCTTCCTGCCTTCTCTCAGGCCTGTTTCCTCTCACTTCACTACTCTTGTCACAAACTGTGTTTGGGTCATAAGTGAAGATTTTTGTTGTGTTTTGTTTTGTACTGGGGATTGAACGTAGGGGCATTCTGCCTCCAACTTATACTCCCAGCCCTATTTTAGTTTTTAGTTTGAAACAGGGTCTAAGTTGCAGAGGGTCTTACTTAGTTGCTAAGGCCATCTTCGAACCTTCAATCCTCCTGTCTCAGCTTCCATGTACTGGGATTACAGGTGTGTGCCACCACGCCTGGCCATAAATCAATGTTTAATGCAGTTATTAAATCACTTCTGAGTACTTACTATCTGCTAGTCACTGTTCTAAATACTTTATGTGTATATTACCTCATTTATATAGTAATAACCCTATGATTTGGGAACAGTTGGTATCATCATACCATAGATGAGAAAACAGGCTCAGAAAAATGAAATAGCTCACCCAGGCAGTATGACAACAGAGTCCCTCCCCACACTTAACCCACTGGGTTACACTACCTCTTACTATTCAGAAGTTAAATATATCCTAAATAATGAGTTTAAATACACAACAAAAGCCAGGTGTGGTGGTGCATGCTTGTAATTCCAGTACTTGGGAGGCTGAGACAGGAGGATTGCAATTCACAGCCAGCCTCAGCAACTTAAGATTGTCAGCAACCTAGCGAGACCCTGTTTCTAAATAAAAAATAAAATGGGGCTGGGGATGTATCTCAGAGGTAGAATGCCCCTAGGTTCAATCCCCAGTATCACAAAAAACAAAAACAAAAACACAACAAAGATACCAGGAAAAAATGTTTATAATAAAATTTTAAATGGAAACAAAAATATAGGAGATAAAAATTTAACTTTAATACAAACCCTATTAAATATAAAAGCTTAGCCAGGCGTGGTCGTGCATGCTTGTAATCCCAGTACTTGGGAGGCGGAGACAGGAGGATAACAGGTTCGAAACCAGCCTCAGCTATTTAGTGAGGCCCTCCACAATTTAGTGATTTTATTTAGTTTCAAAATAAAGAATAAAAAATAGGGCTGGGGGTGTAGCTCGGAGGTAGAATGCCCCTGGGTTCAATCCCCAGTACCGCAAACAAAACAAACTGTGCTAATTTTTGTCCAAACCTTTTAACTTTTAGAATAAGTTACTGTAAAATACAAAGCTGAGGATGGTAGCATATTCCTATAATCCCATATGCCTATAATCCCAGTACTTGGGAGGCTGAGATAGAAGGATCACAGGTTTGAGGCCAGCCTCAGCAATTTAGCGAGACCCTCAGCAACTTGGTGAGACCCTGTTTGAAAATAAAAAATAAAAAGGGCTGGTGGTGTAGTTTGGAGGTAGAATGCCCCTGGGTTCAATCCCCAGTACCAAAACTAACAATAATAATATGATTTAGACTAATGATTATAACCACTTGCCCAATTTTTAAAATATACAGATTTCAAATCATCTTAATCTAATCCTATTTCCAGAAAAATAATACAAACCAAAATTAAACAAATAAAACAAAAATCAGTGCTAAACAAAGATTCTTGAATTTCCAGAAATTAGTAAAGACTCATTTGAATCAAATTTGGGGTAATGTCACAAGTTTAACTAATAGGAAGCAATCTTCTACCTCTATACAGTTGTTTATTTGGGTTTTTTTGGTACTGGGGATTGAACCCAGGAGCTTTCTACCCAAAGCTACATCCCAGCCTTCTTGTATTTTTTTATTTTGAAACAGGGCCTTGTTAAATTGCTCAGGCTGGCTTTGAACCTGCAATCCTCTTGTCTCAGCCTCCCAAGTATTAGGATTACAGGTATGTACCCTTTTTATTTATTTTTTATTCTGAAATAGAGTCTGGCTAAATTGCTGAGGCTAGCCTCGAACTTGTGATCCTTCTGTCTGTGATTATAGTTATGCGCCACCCTCCTGGCTTTTGTGGCTTCCTTAATGTCACAAGGATTAAAATGCATACCACCACTATCAATGTCTTATTCATAAAAAGGAAAAATAGAGTTGCATACATTTATATTCTGAACAACAGGGCTGTTACTATATTCTTTTTCCTGGAATACTGCATCTTAGAATACTAAATTTTTCTCTGTACTGACCTTTGGTTTTCAGTGTTTTGAGGACACATTGCTGGGGCTTCAGATGATGCACTTTTAGAATTTTCTTCTTTCACTTCCTCAGTCTTATCGGCTTGAGTTCTTTTCTGGAAATAGGATGCTGCAGATGCCTATAGAAACAAACATTATTAGTACTAAATCTAGTATGATTTCATATGTTACAAGTTCTGATATATGAAGAAGAATTTTTAATTATTTAGAATCCTTTTACCAACAACTGAAGTCTTGAGTTCTTGGTTGAAAATAAACATGTACTCACACAAAACCAAAAGAAAATTATACTTCACATTCCATTTTCCTAAATGAATACAATTATACTAAATGGAAAAGATAAAGAATAGATCTATTAACTGATAACAAATCTGTCATCAAATACATAAGAGAGCAGATAAATCCAGAATACAGAACCTAGAAAGATTAGGGCCATATTCTATAACAGCCATTGTTAGTTAGCGATATGCATCAGAACCATGTGGGAGGTATTTTAAAAAGTTTACAGATAGAGCTGGATGTGGTGGCATATGCTTGTAATCCTAGTACTTAGGAGGCTAAGACTGGAGGATTGCAGGTTCAAGGATAGCCTCAGCAATTTAGTGAGGCTCTCAGCAACCTAGTGAGACCCCGTTTCCAAATAAGAAATAAAATTGGTCTGGGGATGTAGCTCAGAGGTAGAATGCCTCTGGGTTCAATACCCAGCACCACCAAAAAAAAAAAAAAAAAAAA
>PVJS01045884.1:0-15000 GCA_004027185.1 Glis glis | reverse complement strand
ATTCCTGAGATATCCCGAGACTCACTGATGCCCGGGGGAATGTTTCTCTCATCCATAGTCAGGCTTGCAGCAATTGTTGCCAAGGCTGCTGGAATCAAACTTCCTGTCTAGTCAGCATTCTCACTGCTGTAAGCCAAGGCAACTGACCCCACAACTTAGAGGAAGGAAGACTTATTTGCTCACAGTTTTTTGGAGATCTTGGAGTTCAGTCCCTGTGAGGCCAGGGTGTGGAGCTGGAGCTCAGGCCAGGGTGGCAGGAAGCAGAGAGAGGGAGAGAATACACAGGCTCTGCTCTTCTCATTGTGGAGGCGGGAAGCAAGAGAACAAGCAGGGGAGGAGAGAACCATATATTGACCCTAAGGCCACACCCCCAGGTACCCCTTCTTAATAACCAAGCCCCACTTCCAACATTGAGACTTTGTTTCTGTGAGGGCTAGGGGGACATTCTAAATCCAACCCATTACACTTCCTCACAGCTCCTCCCCACCCTCCAGACTCCTTGCCTTCAACAACAGTGCACGACATGCCTTTCTTTCATGAAGAAAATCTACACTTAGGGATTGGAGAGTTATTCTTTGTAGCAAAGCATTCTCTGCATTTTAGAGTTGATGCAGTTAATTGAAATAGTATTAAAATATATATGTCATGGGGAATACCTTAGTTGTGTTGATAAAGGATAATTTCATAAAGTGTTTCATCATAATTAAACTTAGCCTTTCATTTTAAGGGCTGGGTGATACGCATTTTTGCATATTTATCAAGGTAAAATGAAGTCACACTAACTCACCAGTGCTAGAAACCTGGAAGTGAAGCACATAGCTCCATCATTTTGTTGTGAGAATTACTTTTACATATAAAATAAATTGCCCAAATCTCTCTCTCATTGTTTATGAAAGCATTGTTTATAAGCAAATTCTCTCTGTGAGTTAAAATGTATATCCAACAATAGTATCAGTAAAAAGCACCCAAGAATCTAGGATTCTGATGTTTGCTTAGTTTTCTCTCCTACTATGGACTTCCTGAGCAATCGAGTTCAGGAGGTTTGTCCTTGTTCTTGACCCAAAATCGCATTGTATTTGTCAAAAAATAGCCCAGCCTTTCCTATAACCAGCTATGAAGCTACAGTTTTCTCTAGGATTTCTGCATAACATGTGAATTTAGGTATTCATTCACTTTGGTTTTCCTTTTTTATATTATTCAGACATTCTCAAAGTGTTAGACTCTTGCCAAATGAATCAGTGAATGGGCAATCCAGAGGATTATAATAAGTATGAAATTATATTATTATTTAAGGCTTTTGTCCTCTAAAAGTAAGGACTGCAGTCCATCATCTATTTTAGTCACTATCGAATCTCCAGAAAATATTACAGGTTTTTGGCACACAGTGGGCCCTCAATATTTATCGGATTAATGAATAAACATATATGTATATATACTAAATGATCCTATTAGAAAATAGCATGTGAAGTAACTTAAAGGAATATATAAGTCAGGGTTCACCAGATCAACAGAATTCACAGAATGAAGGGGAAAAAATTTATTAGATTAGCTCACAATGCAGTCCAGAATTTCGACCATACATGAAAAGTCAGAGGAATCAGCAGCTGGTCGGGTGGTCTAAGAGCCGGAGCCCCACGATTGAAGCAACCACCAATTCAGTCCAGTCCAAAATGTGAAGACAAGGAAGCTCCTCGGAGAAACGACGGCAAAGCTTCAGTTCAAAGTCCAGTCCGAGATGTGAAGACAAGGAAGCTCCTCGGAGAAATGACGGCGAAGCTTCAGTTCGAAGGCTGGAGGCCGAGGATCCAGACGAGAGCAGAAGATCAAAAAGCTCCTCAAGGAAACAGCAAAATTGCAGACTGATGATCTCAAACGAGAGCAGATGCGTTCTCTTCAGGAAGAGAAGCGGCTCCTTCTACGCGGCTTTCTCCTTCTTTTGTCTAAGTCCTGCACCTATCAGAACCCTGCGGCCACATTCAAGGCAGGACTTCTGGTTCAATCCACTGTTACACAACCAAAGTCATATGATCTGGGGTGAGTCAAGTTGACAAACCAGACCAACTATTACAAGGAAAAATAAAATGCTCCAACTCTTGTGATCCTTATCATGCAACCATAGATGACACTTTGCACAAAATGTCTTCGATTAGTACTTATCAAGTATATCTGGGAAAATTTACAACCCAGCATTCCCTTATTTAATTTATTCCAAGATAAAGTTACAGAAACAGGACTTATGTACTAAAATACACAACAACACATCACAAACAGCATATAGAATATTTATGTATATATATACATGTATATTCATTGTATGTATGTATAAACATATATATGTATTTGTATATATGTATATATATACATATATGTATTTGTATATAAATATACACATATATATTCATTGTATATATGTGTATATATAATATAAATATATATATATACATTGTGTGTGTGTGTGTGTGTGTGTGTGTGTGTGTGTATGTGTGTGTGTGGTACTGGGGATTGAACCCAGGGGCACTCTACCTCTGAGCTATATCCCCAGCCCTTTTTATTTTTTATTTTGAAACAGAGTCTTTCTAAGTTGTTGAAAGTCTTCTAAATTGCTGAGGTTATTTTCACACCTGTGATCCTCCTGTCTTAGCCACCCAAGTAATGGAAATACAGGTATATGCCACAACACTCAGCAGATATTAGAATTTTGATATGCCATATTCCCTTAAATACAAATGTCATCATTCATAATTTCTGGAAAAACAGGGCAATGAGGAGATTATTCTCTTCTGCCATGCATGCTGATAAACTCCAATGCACCCTTGCTTCCTGAAACTATGCCTAGCTTGTCCTGCTTACTGGACTCCCTCATGTGAGTTGTGCACATTCTTCATAGTGGAAGAACCAAGGAAGAGTCGTCTTCTCCCGTGATATGATATTTGAGGGGTGGGAGCAGAGACTCCTTAGTATCAAGAAACACTCCTTAGAAGCATGCTATTTTTTCTTATTGATGCCAAGTTACTTTGGATCCTGAAGACTAAACGTGCTTCTCCATGCAGAGACGGGGATCACAGCACAGGAAACATATGGGAACATGCTCATGAATAATCCCCTGAGGGGACAAATACATAGCACATTTAACGAAAGGGAGAGGCAGATACAATTTGGGGTTTGGGTTTTCTGTGAAGGTGAAGGCAGTAAGAATAAATTTGGGTGAGATAGGTTCTCTTTCTCTTCCTTGATTTTAGTGAGGTTGTCCTCTAGAATATCTTTGCTGTTTCTTCTTTTTGCAATGCCATTTATATTACTTCATGAATATTTTCTTCACAACTTTCAGACACAATCCAGATTTCCTCTGCTCGGGGATCCTTCCTTCACCACCTAACTGAAGCATTCCCACATCTTTATACAAGAATGTCCCACTTGATAGTCTATAGCACTGAGCACTGAGTGGTGTTTTCTGCCTTCTTGGTTGCTACTCATCTGTACCACACTGTATACACTCTTTGCGGTCACCGCTCTTCACTGCTATATGCACATCTAGAATAATTCCTGGCCATGAGTCAGTCTGTGTCCATGTGACTGACAGATGGTAGAGGCTTTGACATGCCATGACTCTTCTTGTTCTTCTATTACAGTTTCTTCAGCTATTGGAAGACACATATTCAGGATTCTGCCTAAAAGAAATTATGTCTGCCATGGATTTGAGAAGATATATCCTAGGAAAAAAGAGATTGGAAAGGACATTGGATTGTTTTTTTTTTCCTTTTATGTATAGTATGGCTGATTTTCCTACAAATTTTACCTCATTGTACAATATGGTAGCTGTGTAAACTAGAAACAAGTTTTAAGTTAAGGGAAGTCTATTCTTTTAAGACCTGTTAAATATCATACATTATACATATTTCCCAAAGCATCTATTAGTTCTTTTTTGTTTTCACAATGTCTTTTTTTTTTTTTTAGTGGTAGGGGTTTAAAGCTATCAACACATCTCTATAAAACTGAAGATAACTATTAACCAAAGCACCTAAGCATTTTAACCTGGACAATATAAAGAGCCTTAGAATTCAGAATTTGGTGTAATTATTGTAGTAGAAAAATGGTGAAAGCTATTTAAAAACTTCCTGTCTTAAGATGGTATGCCCTTGTATTCCAGGAACTTAATGAGGGATAATAATAATTATTAGGATAATGATAATCACATCAAAATCATGAAAGTATGTTTTAAAAGCCTAAAATGAGTTTCCTGCTGAGATGATAAAAAGGGTTTTCTAAGGCCAAGTTGAGAACTGAATTTCCACAGAGTCCAATTAACTTCACACAGAGGAAAGAAAAAAATTTTTTTTCATGGCTCCATGCCTTACTCTCAACCGTGTGTAGCAACCACAACAAATCAATAGTATAATTATCGAGCACCTAATGTGTTAGATGCTGATGGTTGTAAACTATTTGCAAATACATACTATCGGCCAAAGAGGAAACAGGATAAAGGAGTAGGGATAAGACAGTACAGACCACAACCATTGGTAAATGTTAGAAAAAATAAATCAATCAGAGTGAAATAATCTTTTTCATTATCAAGAACTGAGGGTTATTTGTATCTCTTAATATTTTATGGTTTCACTATCTCATATTAAATCTTAATGAAAAAGACATACTTTTTTGTGGTACTGGGGGTTGAACCCAGGGGAATTTTACCTCTGAGGTATACTCTTAGCCCTTTATATTTATTTATTTATTTTGTTTGTTTTGAAACAGGGTCTCACTAGGTTGCTGAGAGCCTTGCTACATTGTTGAAACTGGTCTCAAACCAGAGATCTTCCTGTCTCACCCTCCCAAGTACTGGGATTACAGTACTGGCCTAGACAAAAACATATTAATATATCTCCACACCTTGTTTTTATCACATGGTCCTCTGACCTCCCCTTCAATTTCGCCTTATGAATGGCAAATCTGATGGTGACTCTCCTCTGATTATAAGCCATGGTAGCTCCTAAGAATCAACAAAAAGGCTCACCTTCCAAACCTTGTACCGGTAGTTCTTCATTGGTAGTGCCTTACCTAATTCTTTCCTAACCCCTTGGTATCTTACACTTAGCAATGTGTTGATATCAAACAGCTCCTTATATATAAATGACTGCTTGTCTCATGCCATACTTAGCTTTCTTACCAGATATCCACTTTCATCACTTTACCTGAACACACAACCACATATGTTCTCATTTTATTGTAAAGTACATCCATTTACACTGCTTCTCTCCAAAAGATATGTCACCAGTCATCCCTGATGCTAAATAAAAACTACTATTTAACTGTTAGTATGTTGCTTCATAGTAACAAATTTGAATTTTCTGTAATTTTTATTAAATCATATAATGAAGTATAAAATATATACATTGAAAACTCCACAAGTCCTAAATGTACAGCTCAATAAAAATTTTTACAAATTTAACATGCCCATGTTATTATCATGTAGACCCAGATATCAACATGTAGAACATTTCCAGCATCATAGACACCTTGTCTAAAAAAAAAAGCAAGAAAGACATCCCATATTTATGGAAATAAAACCTTAATATTAAGATGACAATATTCCTCAGATTCATCTGTGAATTCAATGCTGTCCCTATCAAAATCTCAGCTTGTTTATTTGCAAAAATTGACAAGACAGTCCTAAAATGTAATACCAGGAGCCTGCCAAACCCTCTATTCTACTTTTCAATAATGTTCTGCTTTAATTATATTAGCCACCTGCTCTGCAAAGCTTTAGAATTTTAAAAAGGTCCTGAGGGGGCAATGCATGTCTAACATTCAGTTTGTTGTTCATTTCTTTTCTGCAACATCTTGGCCCCATTCTTTCAGTGAATTGGGGATTCTGAGCTCCAGGTTCTGTCTCACTAGTTTCATGAATGCCTCCTGCTCTCATGTCCTGCCGTCTTTTCCCTTACCTAGCCTTGTTCCTCTGACCAGTTTCTCAAACTGTGACTCCATTCCAAGAATCAGAGAATTTCCTCAAGGGAAGGTAACTTAAGGAAAATTGTAACTTAGGAAAAGTTGCAGCTCTTTCTCTCCACAGTTCTAGCTCACGTCCTAGTGTCCCGGAGTTCTCCAATGCCTTAAATTACCATTTTTGCTTTTGTTTTGGCTTTTCTAGGTTTCTGAAGTGCTGATTGGGAACGAGTTTCTCTCTCATGAACTGAAATAGAGTTCTTCATTTCCTCCTCTGAAAATGCATTTCTTTGCAGTATGATAATCTTTCTGGTTGTTCCCTTTACCCTTATCAACCTGTAGACATTTTAGCACTTCTAAGAATCCTCCCTGAGCGTTCTTCTCTTTTTTGTATGCATTCTTAGGTGACTTTATCCAATCCCATAGACTTTAAATTCAATGTGTAAACAAATGTTCCCAAATTCTTATTTCCAATACTGATCACCACACAAAACCTAGACTGTAGTAGTCTAGTTGATATACTATCAACCTTTGACATGCCATGGCTGCCAGTATGACTGTTTAGGATATTTATGCCTGATACATTTGGACAATCTACTTTTTGATAAATTCAGCATTATTCATTAATAAGTTTAAAATAGAAACAGTCTATACTGCCTTTACTAGGATCCATGTACAAGTATATGCATTCATTCCTAATGCCAGCATTACTTTTAATACTCAAACACTGGGAGTACTTCCATCAATTCAGGAACAAGGAAAGAATACAAACTATCTCTATCATCATTATGCTCTACTATAGAAACACTAGTCAAATGAATTTCAACATAGAAATAAATGTATAAATATTGAAAAGGAAGATTTAAACATCTTTATTTGCAAGAGAATTGATTTTATACATATATAATCCAAGAGCATTAATTAAAATATCCATTAGAATCCAAGTGAAAATTTATTTTAACTGATATAAGACAAACATATTTAAATCCATAGCTTTCTTTAATAAAAATGTTAATAACTTAAAAATAGTATGAATAAATATGGTATTTATGTTGTTAAAAATAAACTGAAAGATAAACTCAGGATAAACTGAACAAATATCTGGTAATGATTGTTGGAATAGAGAGGCTACTGTAGCCCTATTTATTATTACAAAATATGAAATGCAATGTCAACATAAAGAGGAATTTGGTACTAGAAAATAAGACAGATTGATGGTATAGCACCACATGATAGGACTATTTAAGAGTGATAACATTTCATACCAGTGGAAAAAGTAGACACCATTTAACAAAATTTTTGGAGGAACTTCCTAGTTCCTTAGGAAAATAATATAAGGGCATATTTCTAGCACTGTTCTTGAATTACATTATAGGTCTTTTAAATAAAACATAAATGAATCTAATTTTAAAATGGAGAAAACATTTCTCAGAATAATTCTACACCCAGAAGCCAAAATGTAGAAAAATAATCTGGTGTTAAATGGTAGATACTATTATACACATAGCTAGTGGGACTATAAATAACCTTTTGTGAAGAACATGTAACACTCTCCCTCACAACTTAACATATGCATATATTTTGACCCTGAGGTTCTATTCAAGGGAATTCTTCTCCCTCACATCCCAATATTACCTGGAAAAGTTGTGGACAAGGTTATTTAGTAAAAGTAACATAGTTGCATATGAATAATGAAGTTATTTAAAGTTTCATCCATGAGACAAAATGTTATGCTCTTATCAAAAGGAAAGAAATAGAACTATTGGCACAGATAAGAAGAAAGTGCTGCAGTAGTTTTCAGTGACTGAAATAAGACAACTTGTCAAAGAGTATATGATAGGGATGGTATAGATATGATAGTTTGCAAATGTACCATATATGATTGTTTATGAATATATAAAATATGTACCCATATTGATGGTAATAACAATGTCATTCTTCTCCTCTTTTCCAACTCTGAATTGCTTTAAAGCTTCATAACTTCATTTTTATACTATAAAATTTTACGTCAATCCAAACTCATGCTTTCAAACATTATTGTTATTGTTTTACGTAATTAATATTCTAATTAATTTTATGATCATGCTGTGAGAATCCATAAAAATATTGTTGGACTAGCCATGGTGACACACACCTGTAATCCCAGTACTAGGGAGACTGAGACAAGAGGATCTCAAGTTTGAGGCCAGCCTCAGCAACTTAGCAAAACCCTGTTTCAATTAAAAATAAATAAATAAAAAAGGACTAGATGTGTAGCTTAGAGGTAGATTGCTCCTGAATTCAATCCCCAGCACAAAAAATAAAAAATTAAAAAAGAAGTCCTGTTGAGATTTTGAAAGGATTTGGATTTATACAGTGATTTAAAAGGAAATGATATCTATGAAGAACTCACTTTTTTTTAATGTGCTTTTATTGGTGCATTATAGTCTCACATCACAATGAAAATCAGGTTGACAGTAACATACATGCACACAGCACTTGGTGCCCCCCCGCCTTCCCTCCCCCCAATACAGAGTACTGAGATTGATGTTGGTATATTCTCATATGTACACATGGTTGATGGTAGTAATTCCATTAATGAACTTCATTCTTCCCCTTCCCATAGACCATTTCCCTGACTCCACTGAGGCTTCTCCACTATTGTCTGGAGACCCTTTTGTATCCCCACTACTCCCTAGCTCGTGCATATTAAAGAAAACCTATGACCCCTCTCTTTCTGTGATTGGCTGATCTCACTAAACATAATGTTCTCCAGGTCCTTCCATTTTCTTGTAAATGATATTATTTTGTTCTTCTTTATTGCTGAATAGAATTCCATTGTGTGTATTTCTCATAATATACCCCAAGCCCTTTTTTTATTTTTTGGTTTTGAAACAGTGTCTCACTAGGTTACTGAGAGTCTTGCCTATTGCTGAGGCTGGCCTCAAACTTAGGACCTTCCTGTTTCAGCCTCCCAAGTACTGTGATTACAGGCATGTGCCACCATGCCCAGCTATGAACTGACACTTTCACCCTCACAATAGCATAGATTTAGGGTTCAAGATTCTCTGTTTCTATGAAGCTTATGCATAATCTCTAAAATTTTTGCACCACTTTTTGTTGTGATATTTCTAAATGCGTTATTTTTGTTGTTATTATGACATGTATCAGGTTTTGATTTATGTTTTAATTAGTTATTGCTCTTATGTAAATTCAATTGTATTTTTTTTGCGGAACTGGGGATTGAATCCAGGGCCATTTTACCTCCGAGCTATACCCCCAGCCATATATTTTATTCTTTATTTTGAAACAGGGTCTCACTAACTTGCGGAGGTCTCACTAAGTAGCTGAGGCTGGACACGAACCCGGATCCTCCGGTCTCAGCCTCCCAAGTACTGGGATTACAAGTATGCGCCACCACTCCTGGCTTCAATTTTATTTTTAATGTTAATTTTCTAGCTAGCAATCTTGGTGAATTGCATTAATACTATATATTTTGAATTTGTTGATTTACTTCACTTATTTTATAGGGAAAAAAAACCTATATATTTCCTCTTTTCAGTTTGTGTCTATTTTTGGTGTTCGGGCTATGGATAAAAAAGGCCATACAAAATTAATTCGTCAGTCATCCATTTGGTTTTTTACTCTAAAACATTTATAAAAGATAATAATTACCTTAAAGATTTTGATAAAGACACATAAGCATTAGTAATTTGGAGTCTGTGTACATGTTGGGTAATATATACATTGTATTGATATTTTAAAATTATTATCATTATCATAATTATTATTTTGGTACTGGGGATTGAACCCATGGGTATTCTACTCTAAGCTACACCCCCAGCCCTTTTCATTTTTTATTTTAATACCTTCCTATGTTGTTGAGGCAAGAGGATTGCAGCTTCCAGGCCAGCATTAGCAACTTAAAATAATTTTTAATAATTTTGGCACTAAGTCCTTAGAAATTTTTCCACTTTACCTAGGTGCTCAACTTACTGGTATAAGTTTCCCAATATTGCTTTCTTATAATTTGAGTTCTATTTTTTCTACTGACAGTTACTGTATTTTTTCTTTTTACTTCTTGTGTTTTTTCTCTCTCTCTCTTGATTAAATGGCAAATTTTCTAAGATACTGGGTTTTTAATACATAACTACCTTTAATTTTATCCATAATTTTCTTCTCTTTTAAAAGTTGTTATCATTTCTAATATTTTATATCTCTTAATTATGTAAAGTTTTCTTCATTTGAACTTTTGGTCCTCTAATTTACTTTTCAACTCTATATAATCTGGTCTTCACCCAGTTGTTTTGTTTTCAGATCAACAATTAAATTTTCCATTTATTAGATCTCTAATTTATACTTTTATTATTACCTGTTTTTATCTTATACCATCCTGTTTTTGTTAATACTGCTCCTTTTTACTATTTCACTGTAAAGCTCTTTTATGATTTTTCTAATAACTAATTTCTTTCAATGTAAGATCTCCTCATTGTTTTGACTGTACCATAACCTTGGCCTTTCTCAGATTTCTTTCACCTCGATTTCTATAAATTCCATCCATTTTCCTGCAAATGATATAATTTCATTTTTTAGGGCTGAGTAGAATTCCATTGTGTGCATATGCCATAATTTTATAATCTATTCATCTCTCAATTTACACCTACTCTCATTCCATAGTTTAACTATTGTGAATTGGGCTGCTATAAATATAGTTATGCATGTATTATTATAATATTCTAGTTTCAATCCCTTTGGAAAGCTATACCATGAGTGGTATAGCTGGGTCATATGGTAGTTCCATTCCCCGTCTTCTGAGAAATCTCCACACTGATCTCCAAAGTGGCTTCACTGATTTGCAATCCCACCAACAGTGTAGAAGAGTTCCTATTTTCCCACATCCTCACCAGCATTTATTGTTGTTTGACTGTTTGATGATTACCATTCTAATTGGGGGTAGATGAAATCTCAGTGTAATTTTGATTTGTATCTCTCTGATTGCTAATGAACGTTTTTTCATATATTTATTGGCCTTTTTTATATTTCTTCTTTTGTGAAGTGTCTATTTAGTTCAATTGACCATTTTGGATTTTCTTTTAGTGTTAAGGTTTTAAAGTTTTTTGTATATTCTAGAGATTAGTCTTCTATCAGAGGAGTACGCAAAGATCTCCTATTCTGTCAGCTCTCTCTTAAGGTTCTTAGTAGTTTTCTTTGCTGTAAAAAAGCTTTTTAACTTAATACCATTCCACTTATTAATCCTAATTTTAATTTCTTGAGCCTTGGAAGTCTTATTGAAGAAGTTTTTACCTGTGCCTATATGTTGGAGCATTGGTCCTATGCCCTCTTCTAGTAATTTCAGTCTCTGGTCTAATTTCCAGATCTTTGATCCATCTTGAGTTGATTCTTGTGCAGGTTGAGAAGTTGGGGTTTAATTTCATTTTTCTACAAATGTATAATCAGTCCCTATGCTAGGTGTGACCAGTCAGTCACAAAAAATTAAGTGTCATATGTTTTCCCTCATATGTGGAAGCTAGGGTGGAAATTGTGATACAAAAGAGACTCCAGACGAAGGAGGAGAAACCCTAGTGGAGTGATGGAAGGTGTATAGGGAGGGAGGCTGGTGGGGGGAAGGAGATCTGATGAAGGAAACACTTGAGTGGACAGTGCCAATCTCAATGCCAATCTCAATGTCCTGCACAGGGAAAGGGAAGAAGTAGAATGGGAACCAGGGGAAGCTCACCAAGTGTGTGTGCATGTCTGTCTCTATTGCTCTGAACTTCATCACTACGTATGATTGCAATGTGCCAATAAAAGTTTTCTATAAATTCTTAGCAGCCTTTCTTCTAGTAGCTAGGTCTGTTTCCTCTGTAGCCACACTATGTGACCTCCTGCAGTGATTGACATTTCCATGTTCTTCTACAGGACTGTGCAGCCAATTGGGATGGCCATACCTCTGGCAATTACTGGGTTTACTCATGCAATACCACTTACCAGGCATCCCCTATGGCCTTAGTCCACTGTGAATCACTTTTACTCTTTAGGAGCCTCCCTGTGTATCACTTAGCTTAAATTTCAAGGTTTTTGTCCTTTTTTATGTCACATGTAGATGAGGAAATTTTGAGCATGAGTTCACTATTTGCAAATATAAACTTACTATATTATTTTTATAATATAGGAAAAATCAAGTTTAAGTATCCACACAGTGTCTAGCATATATTAATTTTCTTATAAATGCCTGTTGAATAATTTGAATATTATAATACTAGACTATACCGATAGATTATTTTAGCATTTCACTGCACTATTATCAAATTGTTTGATAAACAGAAATTGATGCTTATTTAAATTTATCTTTTTCAAAATCAAATAATCCCCCATCACTATCCATCTGTAGCCTATATAGACACTTACAATGAAGCAATGTTATTTATTTATTTAATTGAATAAGAGTGTGCCAGAGTGCAAGCTTCTACAGACAGAATCTGGATTCATCACATGCCCTGTACACAGAAATTCTCGCTAACATTCATTAATTACCACTCTCACAGGTCACCTCTGCTTTACCCTGACAATATGGATAACCTTTTAATTCATCTTTTTACTGATTTCTCTCTAATCATAATTAGATATTATAAATTAAAAATTGGCATTACCAGACAAGGGTATGTTATTACTTTTTATGGGATGACCTAAATGTTACAGATACTCATACCTGGAAACTCACTCTTACCTATCAATGTTTTCTAATGATTACACTTTGCTTTCCTCTGGCTCCTAAGTTACATAATAGCCTGTGCCCAAAAGTAATAGAATTTGACCTGAAGATATAAGCTAACGAAGTTTGCTCTTGAGATGAACTCTGCAGTTAATCGTTTTTGAAAGTAATCATTTATTGAAGTATCTGAGCAATTTAGTATAGTTATATAGTGGGCTTTCTCAAAGAAAGGCAGATATTAATCTGACACTCATACACAGAATGATCTTTCCTCTAGTTGGAACCACAGAGATTATATACTAAGAAAAGTGTTAACCTTGCTTAAGAATCTTGTAGTAGTACTTTATGGACCTGTTGAAGTACTTCTTCCAGCTTTCAAGCATTCTTTATATTTTAGGGCTCAGAGTTCCTCTGAATGCTATGTGTTCACTACAATACTGACAACAACCTAACAGCCAATATGCCCATAAAATGACTTTAGATGATACGGTATCTTTTCAAAGTATGTTACTTAAATACAACATAAAGCAGCTCAGAACAATTGAGTAATACTACTGTGAAATGATAAAATAATCCGTCATTTTGATTCCTTTTTTATATACCAGATAAACTACATAAAATTGATGCTGATGCAATTTTTTATGGAATCTCTTTTCCTTTCCTCTGCTTCCCTGGTATATAGGGGAAATGAATTGATGGATGATGACTTTCTCTATGACTGATTAGTGGTGTGTGTGTGTGTGTGTGTGTGTGTGTGTGTGTGTGTGTGGTTTTATTTTTAAATGACTGAGATCAGTTTGTTGGAATGAAAATAAAGGAGCCTAATGTCATAATACATGATGAAGATGCTGCTACCATGATCATGGAGGTCTTGCTCTTCTAAATCTCCATTGCCAGGAAGGGAGGTGATTTGGGAGCCAGAAAAGAATGTTTTGAAGGGAGAAAAATATCCCACTGAAAGCTTACTTATTTCTAGTTTTTGATGGGACTGTGAGAAATTTATTCATAAAGTATTATCTGTACCATTTTCCAGCCTAATTACATGGCATTAACACAGTTTTTGATCCATTTGGGGGAAAGAGTTGCCTTTTTCCTTCCTAAATTTCATGTTTGGGCTCAATTTTGCCTTCATGGGACAGTAGCCAAAATGAAGAAAATCATCCACATGACTGTCTTCAAAGTCAGGGTTTGAAAGGCAAGGTCTGAAAAAGAAGAATTGCCAGGAGGGTGAAATTGATCTCATACCTTACACCTTTTACTAGGATAGGGTTTAAGATAACAAAATAATTAAATATAGAAAATTAAACCATAAGCTGGGCATGGTGGTTCACACCTGTAATCCTAGTACTTGGGAGGCTGAGACAGAAGGATCACAGGTTTGTGGCCAGCCTCAGTATCTTAGTGAGACCCTCAGCAACTTAGCGAGACCCTGTGTCAAAATAAAAAATAAAAAAGGGCTGGTGGGTGGTGTAGGTCGGGGGTAGAATGTCCCTGGGTTTAATCCCCAGTACTAAAAGATAAAAGAATTAATCCGGCCGGGCGTGGTGGTGCATGCTTGTAATCCCAGTACTTTGGGAGGCGGAGACCGGAGGATCCGGGTTCGAGGCCAGCCTCAGCTCTCTCTCTCTCTCTCTCTCTCTCTCCCTGTCTCTCTCTCTCTACCTGGTGAGGCCCTCCGCAACTTCATGAGACCTGGTTTCAAAATAAAGTATAAAAAAATAGGGCCAGGGGTGTAGCGTGGAGGTAGAACACCCCTGGGTTCAATCCCCGGTACCGCAAAAAAAAAAAAAAAATTAATCCATAAAATCATTGAAAAAAAGCAATGATTTAAAAAATAATCATGGAATCATGGAATATGAAAAATACATCTAAAAGTGTTACAAACTGATGAAAATTTTATTTTATAAGATTAAACATTTGGATACAATACAGAAATGAAAAGTTAAATGACAAAAGAGCAAAACCCAGTTGACAAAACAGTGTCTAATCATACATATATTTATTATGATTGCACATATAAACACACACACACACACACACACACACACACACACACACACTCCTAATAGAAAAGAAGCATAAAACATCCATGGAAAGTACACACAAAAATGAAAATGACTGTTTAATAATTTTTTAAAATTAGCTTTACTTAAATAGAAATGTATTTTGAAACTGTGAAGACAAAATTGAAAAGACATATGTCATATATTCATCCAATTGAATTCAGCCGGGCTTGGTGGCGCACACTTGTAATCTCAGTACTTTGGGAGGCAGAGACCGGAGGATCCGGGTTCGCGGCCAGCCTCAGCTCTCTCTCTCTCTCTCTCCCTGTCTCTCTCTCTCTCTCTCTCTCTCTCTCTCTCTCTCTC
>PVJS01045883.1:0-16046 GCA_004027185.1 Glis glis | reverse complement strand
TTTTTTTTTTTTTTTTGCACTGGGTACTGAACCCAGGGGCATTCTACCTCTGAGCTATATCCCCAGCCCTTTTTTATTTTTTATTTTGAAACAGGGCCTTCCTAAATTGCTGAGGCTGGCCACGAACCTGAGATCCTCCTGTCTCAGCCTCCCAAATACTGGGATTACAAGCATGTGCCACCATGCCTGGCTTAGATGACTCTTAAACTATAACATTATATAAATCAATCTCACCTACCAAAAAAATATATATACACCCTAAATAAAATTCAGAGTGCAATAACAATTATCATGATCATGAATAGTTCATTTTAATCATGCAAAAATGGTTCAATATTAGAAAGTATATAAAATGAAGCTATGATGCCAGTAAATGAAATAAGGAATACAATATAATCATCATGATTGACATTAATCATGATTGGACATTTGATAAGATTCAATACTCAGTTCTTCAGAACTCTTTATAAAACTAGAAAAAGACAGCTCCTTTGACATAACAAAAAGCAACAACCAGCTATAATGTAGTGTTCGCTGTAGGCCAAATACTGTCCCAGTCACACCAGTCAGCGCCATGTGTGACTCTCACAGGACTTCTCTCTCTCTAAGAAAGAGACTCTCTTTCCCCAGTATTCCCCACGGTATTATTTTAGAAATACAGGCCAATGTAATAAGCTATGAAATCCGAAAAAAAGAGTTTTATTTGGAAGGAGACTACAAAATGATCACAATTTATAGATGATATGAGAGTCAATCATGAAAAGCCTAAAGAAGAAACTGGAAAATAATTTGAAATAGTGAGGAATGGGTGCGGTGACAGAATAAACAACACATTTATAAAATCTACAATTTTCCTAAAGGTTTTAAGTTATCACAAACCAGTAGCTATAGGGGAAAAGGTATCATTCACAATAGTAATGAAGTAATCAGAAGTAATAAAAGCAAAAAATATGCAGGCTCTATATGAAAAAAAGTTACAAAATTTAAATTCTACAGACAATCATATGGATTGTTAAGAAGACTGAATATTACTAAAATGTCACTTTTTACAAGTTACATTTGGATTTCATGCTAAAGTCCCAATGGTAGTTTTTTCCCAACTTGACAAAATTATTGTCTGGTGTACCTGGAACATACCTGAAGAGATATGAAAATCCTAAAATAAAGCATTTTGTAAAATTGTGGCAATGCATTTGGAATGATATTGGTGTATGAAGACTTACCCAGAATGGGGTAAACAGGAAAGAAAGACTTAATGTACGATAAAAAAGGAGTCACAAAGGGAAATGAATAAGTTATTTGGGGGAAGATGGTTACTTGATAAAAATACACATACAATTTTATCTTATACCATTAATCTAACTAATTCCAGAGAGATTAAAGGGTTCAATGTAAAACAACACACACACACACACACACACACACACACACACACACACACACACACAGAAACAACTGCTCAGACCCGCTCCACTTGTTTTTGCCGAGTACTGTACTAAGCACATGGCATTCATTTTTCATTCAGTCCCCCCAACAACTCTAATGAATATATTCTTAACCCTGTTTCTCAGATGAGGAAGCCAGGGCCCAGAGGAACTAGGAGAGTCATCCTGTAGCTGAGTCTGTTAGTGCCAGAGGCCCATCCTGATCCTCCTGTCTCCCCCAGGAAGGAGCAGAAGTAAATTTCTGTGTGCAGAGGGATTCTTTGCATTGAAAAGCAAAGGGAGAACTCACAAAAAGATCAATAGACTTTACAAAGGCTCACAATCTCTCAATGTCAAAAGATAGGAAGTTTACATTGTGAAAATATCTGCAATAAATGTGACAAACAACTGGTGCAGCAGATAACAGAAACTGTACAGCTTGAACAGAAGAAAAATGGCAAAGAGACTTGAACAGACTATTCACAAAAGAGTCATGAAGGTCAGTAATCCTGTCAAATAAGCTCAATGTGACTGCAATCCAACGGAAAAATGAACACGAACCACCTTTCACCTTACAACTTAATAAGGGTTTTAATGAAAATATGCAGAATAGATATTGGAATGGGGTGGGCACTCTTGTATGCCTGCTAGAGCAAAAGCTGGAACAAAATTTCTGGAAAACTATTTGTCATTCTGCATCAAGGGCCTTCAAGAGCCTGGCATGGTGGCACACACCTGTAATCCTAGCAATTTAAGAGGCTGAGGCAGGAGGATTACAAGTTGGAGGTCAGCCTGGGCAACACAGTGAGACTTTGTTTCAAAATAAAAAAATAAAGAGGGCTGGGGATGTAGCTCAGTGGTAGAGCAGCTCTGGGTTCAATCCTCAGTACGGGTTGGGGGGTGGGAGGGGAGAAGAGCCTTAAAAATGTTCGATGTAGAAATGCATAGGACATTTCTGCACAAAGACCTTCATCACTGTTGTATTTATAACAAGACATTGTGGATAACCTAAATGTCTGACAACAGAAAAATCATTCCCTAAAGTAGGGCACATGTAATAGAATTCTGTACATTCATTAAATGTGGTATTTAGGAAGGAATTCTAACCCAATGGGAAAATGCTAATGCTGGTAGAAACCTCAGACTACAAATAGATGTCTAGATATTACACATATATAATATTTATATATAAAATACAGATTATATACATATGGAGCGAGAGAATGAGAAGATACACTAACAAAGTAACAAGGTTGTGTTAGTCTGTCAGTGGAGGGTGATGGTTTTTCTGCTTTATACTATGTAGTCTTTGTACTTTATGCTTAATACCACTGTGTGTGCATGTGGGTGTGTGTGCGTGTGTGTGGGCATGTGGGTATGTGCGCACGCACCTGCGCATGTGCACACACATATCCTGGGGATTGAACCCAGAGGTGCTCTACCACTGACCTATGTTCCCAGTTCTTTTTTTTGATCCTGGGGACTGAACCCAGGGGCATTCTACTGCAGAGCTACATCCCCAGCCCTATTTTATTTTAATTAATTAATTTACTTATTTATTTGCAGTACTGGGGATTGAACCCAGGGGCATTCTACCTCCAAGCTACACCCCAAGCCCTATTTTTTTATTCTTTACTTTGAAACAGGGTCCTACTAAGTTGCAGAGGGCCTCACTAAGTAGCTGAGGCTAGCTGCAAACCTGTTATCCTCTGGTCTCACCCTCCCAAGTCCTGGGATTACAAGTGTGTGCCACCATGCCCGGCTCTATTTTATTTTTTATTTTGAAACAGGGTCTTGCTAAGTTGCTGAGGCTGGTCTCGAACCTGTGATCCTCCTGTCTCAGCCTTCCAAGTACTGAGACTACAGGTGTGCACCACTACACCCAGCTCTTAATACCTTTTTTTTATGTATTGGGGATTGAACCCAGGGGCATTCTACCTCTGAGCTATACCCCCAGCCCTATTTTATTATTTTTTATTTTGAAATAGAGTCTAAGTTGCTGAGACTGTCCTCAAACCTTTGAGCCTCCTGTCTCAGCCTCCTAGATACTAGGATTACAAGTGTGTGCCACCACACCCAGCTAATACCACTTTTTTAAAAGATCTGCACTGTTGATCAGAAGATCTGTCTATTCCTGCATCCCAGGCTGCGGCTCTTCTCTGCAGAGCAGGTTCCTGGTTGGCTGGCCCAGCTGATCCTTTGGGGGCCAGCCCTCCTTGGTGTTATTAACAATTCATAATTGAACCCAAACTGTTGGGGTCCTGGTACTTGTTAATATGATGGCTCCCTAATTACTGGGGATGAAATGCATATGCACCCAGCAGAGGAGACTCTGCAGGAAGGCAGGGCTGGACTCAGAGAGTCCGGCTCACGCCTGTCACGGGCTTCTCCTCCCCACCTGCTCAGCCCTCTTTCCCATGGGATAGGGCCGCTGCAGCTGCCAACACCAAGTGCCCCGCTCACGGAAACTTCTGCGCTCTGTCTAGCTTTGGGGAAGCCCTAGGACTTCAGCCTCCTTGGCTTCTCCCCCAGAGTTGGAACTAGAATTGTGAGGTGCCCTGGTTCCCCTAGGTGCTCCTGCCTGTGCCAGGCCCTCCCTCCCACAGGCTTCCAGGCACCCCACCCCGGCCCCGCTGCCACCAGCCACTAGTGCGTCATTCAAGTCCTCTTCCTGCCTCAATCTCTTTGCCTGCTTCCTCTGAGGAGGCCCCATGCGACAGCTCAGAGTCTCCTGAACGCTCCAGGAAGTCCCAGCTGTGACTCTCTGCCACCTCTCCTCTCTCCTGTCATGGAACTTTCTTCACAAACGGGTCCCCTACTTCTCTGCTTCTAAGATGTCACAATTCGCTTTTTAGGCCATGAAAGACAATGGTCAGTGGCATTTAGTATTAGTATTGTTGTTGTTGTTGTTGTACTGGAGATTGAGCTCAGGAGCACTCTACCTCTGAGCTACACCCCCAGCCCTATTTTATTTTTATGTTTATTTGTTTGTTTGTTTATTTACTTATTTATGATACTGGGGATTGAACCCAGGGGCATTCTACCTCTGAGCTACACCCCCAGCCCTATTTTATTTTTATGTTTATTTGTTTGTTTGTTTATTTACTTATTTATGATACTGGGGATTGAACCCAGGGGCATTCTACCTCTGAGCTACACCCCCAGCCCTATTTTATTTTTTATTTTGAAACAGGGTGTCACTAAGTTGCAGAGGCTGGCCTCGAACCTGTGATCCTCCTGTCTCAGCCTCCCAAGTACTGGAATCACAGGCGTGTGCCACCATGCCCGGCTCAGCGGTATTTTTACAGATGCCAAGCATTCAGTAGGTGCTCACCATGTGCTCAGCCTTGGGCCATGTGCCCGCATCCTCCCATTTTGTCCTCTCAACAGCCCAATGACAACAACAGAAAGACCAATAACTTGAATTTCAAATGAATTGACATTTCTCCAGATAAGAAATATGAATGTCCAATGAACATGGAAAAAGATGTCTGGCATCATTAATCATTAAGAAACACAAACTAAAACCACAGTAACTTGTCACTTCACACCCTCCAGAATGGCTATAATCAAAAAGATAGATAATAACAAGTGTTGGTGAGGATGTGGGGAACTGGAAGCCTCGTATGTGGCTGGTGAGAATGTAAAACAGCGGGCGGAGGGAAACAGCTCAGCAGCTCTTCAAAATGCTACGCGCAAAGTTACCCCAAGACCCACAAGTTCCATTCCTCGGTTTATGCCCAAGACTATCATAAGCATGCATTCACACAGACACTCATGCCTAAATATTCATAACAACATTATTCATAAGAGCTGAAAAAATGGAAACAAGCCAAGTGCCCCTCAACCCATGAACAGAATAAAACATGATGTATATTACAATGGATTATATTATTATTATTATTATTATTATTATTATCATTGTGGTACTGAGGATTGAACCCAGGGGCATTCTACCTCCGAGCTACACCCCAAGCCCCAGAGTCTCTCGAGGTTGCCGAGAGTCTTGCTAAATTGCTGAGGCTGGCCTCGAATCTGTGATCCTCCTTTGTCGGCCTCCCAAGTACTGGGATCACAGGTGTGCCCCACTATGCCTGGCCCATACAATGGATTATTAGCCACGAAAGGACTAATTCGTGTCACAACATAGATGAACTTCGAAAGCTTTATACTAAATGAGTAAATCCAGACATCAAAGGCTGCATATAATATAATTCCGTGTATATAAAATAGCCAGGATAGATGAATCCTTAGAGATAGAAAGTAGATTCGTTGTTTCCAGGGGTTGGGGGAGCAGGGTACAGAGTGACTGCTAATGGGTACAGGGATTCTTTTTGCAGGGTTGAGATTAGATAGTGGTATTGGTTGTGCAACATTGTGATTGTGCTAAAAATCATTGAGTTGTGCAGGAAGGGTGATTTACACCTTGTTTAAAAGAACAGCTCAGCTGGGCATGTTGGTGCACGCCTGTAATCCCAGTACTTGGGAGGCTGAGACAGAGGGATCTCAGGCTCAAGGCCAGTCTCAGCAACTTAATAAGACTCTCAGCAACCTAGCAAGACCCTATTTCAAAATAAAAGAATAAAATAGGACTGGGGGTGTAGCTCAGAGGGAGAATGCCCCTGGGTTCAATCCCCAGTACCAGGGTGGGGGGAAGAAAGAAAGAAAGAAAGAGAGAGAGAGAGAGAGAGAGAGAGAGAGAGAGAGAAAGAAAGAAAGAAAGAAAGAAAGAAAGAAAGAAAGAAAGAAAGAAAGAGGGCGTTGTCCTCCCAGTTTCGCCCGTGAGGATGCTGGCTTGGTGGGAAGGTCAGCATCTTGCACAGGCTAGCACAGCAGATTCAGGCAACCCCAAAGCCTTGCCTCTCAGGCCTGCACGGCCTGGCATGCAATGGGGAGGAGATCCAGGACCCTCTGCTCAGTCTCTGGCGCAGGGACGAACACATCTCATCACGATGCGGGGCTTTGCACCCCACAGAGATGGGCTCATTCAGTCAGACGGGCTGCTGTCTGTGCAGAGGTGATTTGATCTACCAGGCAGGCAAACACGCAAAACAGCAAAGCCAGCGCCTGCCCTCACCTGGAGGGGTTGCTCTGGGGTGCTGTGCTCGGACACAGAAACCCTGCGAGACGCGACTACAACTGTTCTGGGTCAATTCACGTGGGGACACGGTTGAGTGAAATGCATAGCCCCTCACTGGCAGGTCACCTCCTCCTGGTCTTGCGCACAGAAATAAAACTCAGAAGAGCCATCCTTGGACAAAGCCTGTGGGTTGTTTTCTTATGTAAATAAGATCTCAAGGCCTCCAGCTCTGGCTCTGTCCCTGGCAGCCCTGTCTCTGCACGCGGTAAGTACCAGATATGGAAAACAGCACCTCATCGAATTTGCACAAAATTATTTAATGAGCCGTGCACTTTTTGCAGAAGGCTTGAAAAAGGGTTGGAGGAAGGGAGATGGCGGCACACCCACTCACATCACCGTTCGTGACACCTCTGCGGGCCACTGCTGTCCTCCCCAGTCCCTTCTCGGTGGCTCTCCAGGCCTTTCCGTCCACACCACACCCCGTCTTGCTGTCTCTTCTATCTTTCTCTCTCCCAAGAACAGTGTGAGGACAAGTCCTGGCCCTGCCAAGGCACTAGTCCTGTCAACCTTGAGTGTTCTATAGCCTCTGGGTGCCCCAGTTTCCCCGTCCGTAAGGTGAGGATTGTAGTACTTCCTCTGACGGTCGCTGCAGATGTTAAAAGAGCGAATGTGGGTGAAGAGTCTAGAAGGGCGCCCGGCACACGGTGAGCTCTGTGTCAATCTCCTGCGGTCATGACACAGTCTGGGCTGGTGGCCACTCTGCTAACAGAGCAGTTTTGGAGCCTGTTCCCCCTCCAGGGGCTTTTCAACTATGTCTTCCGAACAAGCAGAATGCCTAGTCTAAGGGAATACTGGTGACACGTGTCCCCCTGTGCCTTCCCGTCTTTCCTGCTGTGCTGACCAGGCCACCAAGCCCAGGGCTAGTTGGTATTCCGTCCCTGGGAAGGGGCCTGACCCGTTGCGTGGCCTGTGGAAGGCCCTGTGCTGAGGGAAACCCGGATGCTTCTTGCCACAGCTGGCTGACCAGGAGTCAGCCTCAGAGCCAAAGGCAGCAGACACCTTACCCTCTCTGAGGGAGGATGGCCGTCTCCCGAGTGGTGCTGTGGGGACACCACCCAGACAGGCAGCTCCATATGGATGGAGCCACCTGACCTAAGGGAACGTAGGCTTGCTCCAGGACAGGATGCACCCCGACAACTCTGGCTGCCGTTCCAGCTGTACCCCTGCAGCCTGTGGACCCTGCATTGACTTGCCCATGCCCCAGACACTGCAAGGGAGAAGGGCAGGACCTGGATGGCCTCGTACTGTCCTCCATCCCCTCCTGGGCCACAGACACCCTCGAGCAGGGCTTTCTGAGTAGCTGAGGAGAGATCAAAGCTTTCCTGCCCGGGGTAAGTGACAGGGCTGACCTCTCTCCAGGAAATGAAGGGCATAGGGTGAACGCGAGCTCCTAAGTCACAGGGTACCACGGAATCACCACGTTGGCTTTCGGCATCTCCCCCACCCCCAGGTTCCATCTGAACAGTCAAATCGCACCCTCTCTCCTAGGTGCCAGGGCCCCTCTCCCCAGGCTGCACTCAGGCTGGGAGCTCCACATGCACCGTGCCCGGCAGGTAGGACGACTGGCCCTTGCTCAGCAGAGGGGACAGGGAGGAAGGTCCAGCCAACACCCAGCAGGTAGGATGGCTGGCCCTCACTCAGCAGAGGGGACAGGGAGGAAGGTCCAGCACTGAGGCCTGGGCAGGAAGAGGTATGGGTGGCGGGGGTGGAGCTGAGGTCCTTCCCCACATGGAGCCTTCCAGAACAGAATGGTGATCTTAGTGGCTTCCTTCTTCAGCCCTGGCTCTCTTTGAACACAGGATCACTGAAGGTCCTTGACCCACAGCTACATGACCAGGGGTCTCCACAGCTGGCTGACATCTGGGACACAGCTGAGGAACAAAGCCGGTTACTTCCAGAGCTAAGGAAGCCCAGCTCTTCTGTGCCCATCTCTGCCATGGCCTCCTTCATCAGGATCCGACCAGGCAGGGGCTGGGACAGCGAGGGGCCAGGCTTCCACCAGCCCACAGGGAACGTGGAAAAATTAGGACGTGGGGTTTGTTATTCAGGAAGTTAAGTCTCTTTGCTTTAAAAGATTGATTTAGTTTTTTTTTTAATTTTTAAAAAGAGTATGTCCTTTTAGGTGCTAAGACACTTGGTATCATAAACTGAGGTAGTGGAAGATGATAGTTGTCATTCATTTAGTTTTAGTTTTCAAGTCTCTTTTTTTTTGTGTGTGTGTGTGTGGTGCTGAGAATTGAACCCAGGGCTGTTCTACCTCTAAGCTACAACCCCAGTCCTATTTTATTTTTTATTTTGAAACAGAGTCTTGCTAAATTGTTGAGGGTCTCGCTAAGTTTCTGAGGCTGGCCTCAAACCTGCAATCCTCCTGTCTCAGCCTCCCAAGTACTGGGATTACAGGTGTGTGTCACCATGCCTGGCTCCTTCAAGTCTCTTTAACTGGCAAGATCAAGGGTTGGATGGAGCCTTATGAGGTCTGCCAGGTTTCTGGAAAGTTCACTGGTCTGGGGTATGCCACAGCCTACAGTGGTGGCACCTGACCCCGCAGGAAGGGTAGCTTTCCCCACAGAGCAGAGGAGAGAGGGGAGCCCTGGGCTTGGGTTGAGGGTCTGGGACGTTGAGATGTCCAGGCAAGGGTGAAAGAGTGGCAGCCATCATGAGGAGCCGTCACAGACACCTCCCTAGGGAGCAGCTCTGCACAGTGTCTAGGCTCTGAGGGAACCCAGATAGGGCAGGGGAGGAGAGCTGGAGGAAGGACTAAGGGACCCAGGCCTGCACACTAGCTCAGCCATCTGCCAGCACGGTGGCCGTGGACAAAGGCCTAAACCCCTGGCAAGTCAGGGGACGTCAGCCTAGAGGTACTATAAGGCCCCTTGGGCTGTGGATCCGCTTGCTGTGACCCTAGACTTTAGGATGCTCCCAGCTCGGAGCTGGAGGGACCCGCAGTCCCTGTCTGCAACCCGAGCACACCCCAGGGCCCTTGTGGAAGCGCAGTGAGTGCAGCCCTGGAGGCTCGGCACAAGGCCAGCACCTAACAGAATCGCCCTCGGCTGGGGTCCCACTGGGGCACGAGAAAACTGTACACGGCCAGTGAAGTCAGGCAGAGCTTGTGCCCCTTTTAAGACCCCCTGGGGCAGTGTCGTCAAGGGGTCCTGGCTGACTGTGACCCTTCTTCCGAGCGGTGGGGAAGCAGGCCTTCCGAGGTGGGCTTCCAGCACAGGCCAGCCGGCTCGGAGCTGGGTTGGCCTCTGTGTCCAGTGTGGGCAGCACAGTCTGGAAGTCTTGTTTGCAGCCTCTGGAGGCAGACGGCCTTGGCTGTCACCACACATTTAACCTGTCTGAGCCTCGGTTTTCTCACCAAGAGAGGTGTTCCCAGGACCTGAACTTCAAGTTATCTTGAGGACGGAAGGGGCGAATAAACGCTTAGCATAGCAGGTCCTGGCATGAGTCAGGGCTGAGAGCGGGGCTGTGGTCAGTCACCCACTTCCCTCCTGCCTGGAGACAGGCAGGGCCCTGGCTGCTCAGAGGGACCTTCCTCCCACCCAGGGACACTACCTGAGATGTTCAGGTCGATACGCCCTTCCTGACTGCTCCCTGGTGCTGCCCACCGGCCGAGAGAGGACATGGTTAGCCCACAGGCTGCAGGGGTAAGGGCCTCCCTCGGACATCATTGGAAAAGGGGGTGTTAGGAACTTTTAGTAAGTGGCAGGTTGCCCTGTTGTCAGGACAACTGGCACATTCAGCAACACCTCCAAGCTGGACAGTGGGGGGAGCAGAGAGAGGCAGAGACCCCAATGGGCGGGACACAGCTGAGTGCCAGGGAAGGAGAGGACCCGTGGAGAAGTGCAGCTCGCTGGGTGGTGCTGACTTCCTCTGCCCTCAGGGCCCAGAATGCAAATGCTGGCTGAACTGAAACCCACCCCAGACTCTTGGCTCCCCAAACATGGCTTCCTCCAGCACCCACAACCTGGGTGCAGGCAGGTTTCCCTCTGGCCACAGTAGCACTCCACCGGACTTCTGAGCTGGGCATCTCTCACCAACCCCTAGCCGAGCAAGCTGCTTCTAACATACCCACCACCATGGAGCCCGCGCTTCCTCCTGTTTCAAAGAGCCCAGAGTCCTCCTCCTGCCCCTGGTGCCTCAGGAAGCCCCTGGCACCACGAGGGCAGCTGGAGGGTGAGACCAGGCCCAGAGTGGCTTAGCGAGCTCCTGAGCTGCAAAACCTGCCCCGAGACAGGCTTCCCTGAACCCCAAGGCCAAGGTCCCAGGTGGGCCTCGACCGGGCCCCTGACAAACAGGGCAAGTGTGCAAGTCACTGTGTCCCATGATGGAAGACAGCCCTTCCTGGTGCTGGGTCCCTTGCCAAGCCCCTCGCCCCTCCATGTCTCCGATCCCCCTGAGGTCCTGGGGGAGCCATGTACTCACAGCACGCAGAGCGCGTACGCCCGGGAGATGGACTCGCTGGCGCGCACGAGGAAGCTCCCGTCTTTGCCCGCCCTGGACAGCAGCTCCTCTGCCTTCGAGCGCGTGATGTTGCCGTGGTTCCAGCCGGGCACCATGGCAGGCGTGGGCATGCTGGGCCGGGCCGGCCGCCACCCCCAGGACCCACCAACACACCACCGAGGGAGCCGAGGGCCCCGAGCCTGTCCCCGCTCAGTCGCCTCTGTTGCTGCCACCAGCTTAACTGCCTGACTTCCTGTTTCAGGCGCTCAGTGAGGGAAAGGAAACTGAGCTGCAGAGAACTTCCTCATCGCAGAAACCAGAGAGAGAGAGAGGGAGGCCCCACCGTCCACCGTCCCACCCGGCCACCCGCTGCCCGCCCGCCCCTCCCCCCTCCCTGGCCCTTGTCTTTCCCTGTGATGTTCCAGAAGCATCCAGCGTTAGCCGAAGTGCTGCTGGTGGGAAGTACCAGCTCCTCCAGCATCAGGAGATCCATGGCTAGCTTCTGAAGAAGTGTGGCCATGCAGACGCCTGTGCTCATGCCCACAGAGGGTGGCCATGCCCTGGGCAGACCCCTGAGCCTTCTGGTCTACCCTTGGACTTTTTAAACTCCCCACCCAACCTCCCACATACCCAAGGGGCAGAGCTTCTCAGGCTGGACTAAGGCCTGTCCCCAGAACAGAACAGGGCAGAGGGGACATGCCCCTCCCCATTGGAGACTCACAGGGCTGGACACCTCCAGCCTGGGTGCTGGGAGAGTCGCGGCTGCCACCACCTGAGGACTCAGAGGGCCCAGGGACAGCTCTGTGACTCTGTTACACTCATTCCCTGGGGACGACCCAGGGCTGCCATGGGCAGCACACCTGGCATGAAGCTGGGCAGGGGGCGTGGACAGTTTATAGCACCATGCCGCTGGGGTTTCCCCGCTGGGCCCCTCATGAGGGGACCCGCACAACCCCATGGGGCCAGCTGACCACTTAGTCAAGGGTGACATTCTTTCCTGAGTCCTACATCACAGCAGAGTTCAGGGTGGCGAGTCTGATAGTGCGTCCTCTGTGGCTAGGCACGGCCACATTTACCCACCACTCAAAGGGGAGCTGTTAAGCCAGTTGTGGTGGCACACATCTGTAATCCCAGTACTTGGAAGGCTGAAACAGGAGGAATGCAGGTTTGAGGCCAGCCTCAACAACTTAGTGAGACCCTCAGCAATTTAGTGAGACCCTGTTTCAAACTAAAAAATAAAAAGGGCTGGGGGGTGTAGCTTGGAGGTAGAATGCCCCTGGGTTCCATCCCCAGTACAAAAAAAAAGGTTGGGGGACAACTGTCTCCTCAGGGGCCACATCTGGTACCAGCAGATCTCTTGATGTATTGAACCGGTTCTCCGAGGGGGTTCTCCTCCCAACCCTGCCCCCATGCCCAGTTATTGCTTCCCAAAAGGAACCCGCCCCTTCCTGGGAACCGCTAAGTTTTAAGCTTAACTCTTAGATTCCTAAACCTCCTTTAGGCGAGTTTCCCTTAATTCCCAAACTCCAAAACCTGTCGGGTCTCTCTCTGGGTGCTGACCGTGACCGTCCGGCTGCCCCAAGCATTGGCCCGCACGGGGAGGAACGCACCCCACCCAGATCTTCATGGTCGCAGTAGACCTCACGGAGTTTTAAGCTTAGCCCCTAGATTCCTAAACCTCCTTTGGGCTGGTCCAACAGTAGTAGATTATCACCATTAATTGTTCGCAGTCAGGTACAGGTTAAACTCCTTGTAGTGAGCCATCACAGTTGGTTACTTGCGGTCAATTACAGGTTAAATTCCTTCCTCACCATAATTGGTTGTTAATTGTTACAAGTTAAATTCCTTATTTTCACTTTCTCTTCCTCATCTCGGCCATGGGGGTGAAGAGGCCCCTCTCCGGACTTGGGTCTTCCCTCCTTACTGGTCCACTGGGACCTCCAAAATCCGAGCGCTCAGTGACCCATTGTCCTCTGGTCCACTGGGACCTCTCACCCACTAGACCTCGGTGATGAGTGGGCTCTTCGGGTTGAGACCTGCCGTATCCTATCCTGGGGGGACGCCTCCACAGACACACAATCCTCTCCATGGAGACTTCCTCCTCCCTCCCGGCCAACTCCCCCCTAAAATGTCTCCTAAACAATTTAAACACCCTCAGCCTTACTCCCAATATTAAGCCTAAACAACTCATTAAATTTTGCACTCAGGACTGGCCCACTTATCCCTTAGACAACCAAAACAAATGGCCTGAGTATGGGTCTCGATCCCGCACTTCTCAGGGATCTTTATAACTTTTGTGAGTGATCAAAAAAAATGGGCAGAGATTCCCTACGTTCAGGCTTTTTCCTTTCTCCATTCCAATCCTGCTCTGTGTATTTCTTGTTCTCCCAAGAATGTCCTCCTTGCCTATCAACCCAACCCCACACCTGTCCCCACACCTTCCTGTTCTCTTGATTCTTCTCTTGACTTCGACCCTGCAGACAAACCAACTCCCCCTATCGAAACCGCCGATTACAAAATCCAGCCCCTTCCTCTGTCCCAGCTCCCCAATTACCTCCTTCCAATACTTCCCCCACCCCACAACCCTCCCCTCCCTTTAGCCCCCCGGCCACCCGATCCCGCACTTTACACCCACCACAACCTCCTCCCCATATCATAGCCCCGCTCCGGGAAATCACTGGGGCTGAAGGGATTGTCCGAGTCCATGTTTCCTTTTCAGTAGTGGACCAAACCCAGCTAGAAAAACGCTTGGGCTCATACACAGCAGACCCTACAGCCTATGTTCTGGAGTTCCAATGGGTTCTTCAGACTTACAATCTTACTTTCCATGACATCTATATGATACTTGCCAATACTCTTCTCCCGGAAGAGAGGAGGCAAGTCTGGGAGCAGGCTAGAGCACATGCGGATGAGGCACACAGAAGAAACCCTAATCATCCAGTAGGCCCCGAGGCTGTCCCTGACAGAGACCCCAATTGGAACTACAATGCCCCAGGTGATCTAGCCTTGAGGGACCAATTTTCCACGTGCATCTTAGCGGGGTTAAAAAAGGCTGCCCAAAAGGAGGTTAACTTTGAAAAATTGCATGAAATAATTAAAAAGAGGGAAGAAACCCCTTCCGAGTTCTAGACCGATTAAAAAAGACTCTCCAACAATATACTAATCTAGACCCGGAATCCCCAGGTGTGCAACAGGTCCTCATGACCTATTTTTTCTCTAAAAGTTACCCTGACATAAGAGCAAAATTTAAAAAATTAGAACAGGGCCCCGCGGCCCCTCAGACTGAGATCATGGCAGCGGTGTTTAAGGCTTTTCATAATAGGGATGAGGACACTGAACGCCGCAAATACCAACGATATGAAAAAATGGAGCGCGCTAGGTTTAAATGCTTGCTCAAGCACTACAAAACCCTGGGGGCCCATCAGGTGGTCCCTAAAACCCAGCCATCCACCCAAAAGAGTAGACCAACGTCTGGACCACGAAGCCCCCTGGGACCTTGTTTTAAATGTGGCAAGGAAGGCCACTGGGCCAAGGCATGTCTAACCCTGAGGCCCCCGTACCAGCCATGTCCCAAATGTGACCTGAAGGGACACTGGGCATCGGAATCCCCATACTACCCACCGCCCTCACACCCGTGCCCAAAATGCTCTCAGCATGGACATTGGGCTGGCGATTGCCCCACTTCCCAAAGGGGAGGCGGGCCACTGCCACCCTTACTGGGCCTGGCGGTGGAGGATTGACGGGGCCCGGGGTCTTCCACTTCGGCCATTGACATAGTCTCACAGGAGCCCTGGGTTACTCTTCACGTAGATGGCCGCCCCATTAAGTTCTTGTTGGATACAGGCGCCACGTTCTCAGTCTTAAGGGAGTTCGGGGGACCCACCTCTCCCTCTACCTCCACCATACAAGGGATAGATGGTAAAGCCTTTCGCCCCCATAAGACATCTATCTTATCCTGCCACCTACATCACCACTTATTCGCTCATCAATTTTTAATTTTACCCCATTGCCCCATCCCCTTGCTAGGGAGAGACATTTTGGCCAAATTACGGGCCTCTGTTATCCTGCTCCCTGGCCCCTCCACTCCCACTTCCTCCCCTAAAACTATTCTTCTCCTCACGGTCTCAGAAAATGAACAACACAGGGAAAATAATCCGTCACCCCCGGTTCCCGAGCATCTGGTCACTCCTGAGGTTTGGGACACTCAAACTCCCTCCCTAGCACATTGTCCTCCTGTTCAGGTCCACCTAAGGGACCCCTACAACTTTCCCAACAAACCCCAATATCCGCTTCCGACCACTAGCCTAAGGGGCCTTCAACCTCTCATCACAGACCTCCTTTGTAAGGGCTTTCTTAGACCTGCCCACTCTCCATACAATACACCAATACTTGCTGTAAAGAAACCTAATGGGTCCTTTCGCCTGGTCTAAGACCTCCGCCTCATCAACACGGCAGTAAAACCCATCCACCCCCTGGTTCCCAACCCGTACACTCTTCTCTCCCACATACCGTCAATGGCCACCCATTTTTCTGTTATTGACCTTAAAGATGTTTTCTATACGATTCCCTTAGACCAGGCTCTCAGGACCTGTTTGCATTCACATGGACAGATCCGGACACACAGCAGTCCCAACAGCTGACCTGGACTGTCCTCCTTCAGGGGTTTAGAGACAGCCCACACATATTTGGCCAAACTCTAGCAAAGGACCTTCAAGACCTAAAGTTTACATCCTCTATTCTCCTACAGTATGTTGATGATCTTCTTCTATCCAGCCCCTCCCTCTCAGTGTCACAGTCAGATAGCTATACTCTCCTAAATTTCCTCGCTTCTCAGGGGTACAGAGTGTCTCCCCAAAAGGTACAATTATCCCAGACCCAGGTACTCTATTGAGGAATCCAGATTTCCCATCAATTAAAAGCCATTACAAGCCGGGCGTGGTGGCGCATGCTTGTAATCCCAGTACTTTGGGAGGCGGAGATCCGGAGGATCTGGGTTTGCGGCCAGCCTCAGCTCTCTCTCTCTCTCTCTCTCTCTCTCT
>PVJS01045882.1:5551-16144 GCA_004027185.1 Glis glis | reverse complement strand
CATGTAATCCATCACATAAACAGAACTAAAGACAAAAATCACATGATCATTTCAATAGATGCTGAAAAAGCATTTGACAAAATCCAACACCCATTCATGATAAGAACACTGCAGAGAATTGGAATAGAAGGAACATACCTCAACATCATAAAGGCAATATACAATAGGCCCACAGCCAACATCATACTGAATGGGGTAAAATTTTCTATTTTGTTAATACTATTACTTTGTTAATATTTTAATACTAGTTAATATTGTGACTTTATTATTTTTGTTTCTTGAAAACACTACTTAGTTGACTTTTTTTAAATTTTTCTAATTATGGTTGCATTTAAAGATAACTTTTTTCTTTCTGATACCTCTTTGGCCGAATTTCATAGAATTTGATAATTAGCATCACCTTCATTTCTAGTCATCTATAATTTCTACCCTCATTTTCCTTTTAATGCAAATATTAATAAAAAGCTATATATTTTCCCTTCTTTTTTGCCAAACCAGTGGCATACACCTATAATTCTAGTGACTTGGGAGGCTGGGGCAGGAAAATCACAAGTTTGAGGCCAGCTTGGGCAGCATAGTGAGACCCTGTCTCAAATAAAAAATAAAAAGGGCTGGGAATGTAGCTAAGTGGTAGAGTGCCCCAGGGTTTAATCCCCAGGACCAGGATTAAAAAAAAGAATTTTTTGCAGCTTAATGATTTTTATATCCTTTTATAATTAATTATAAGATATTTTATTATTATCAGAATATATGTATACAGAACATATGTTTTTGCTGATGTTAATAATGGCACACTTACTTTGTGTAAGCTCAGGTGTGGAAATATTTTTCTTTTCTATATAATTTTGTCTTTTATTTCAATTGTTTATCTTTAATATGATATCTTCCTGTATTCCTTCCTTTCTTCCTCCCTTCCTGTCTTTCTTTTATTCAATCTTAGAATTTTAGAGAAAAATTTTAAGACATAAATTTAATAAATTTAACTTATCCCATCCACATTTGTTGTAAACCATGCTATTTATAGATTTTTTCCCTTTTAATTTTTAAATTTATTTTGCCTTTTTAACTGTTTTCCCTCATTACTACCATTTTCCCCTATTTTATTGATTGAGGTTGTTTATGTTTATGTTATTTTTGTTCCATTTTTTCTCTAATGAATTAAAAAATTTGATTCCTGTCATTATTGTTCTAGGATTATTCTTAATGTTTTGAGGAATATAATTAGAAACATTTTACATCACTGTCCAGACTTAATCCATACTAAGGTCTTTCTTTGAATGTTTTAAAAAGAGTTCAGACTTAGGATACTTTCTCTTTGTATATCATTTGTCTTTCATCAGATATTAGATACAGATTGACATTATTTAATTTTTAAAATTTGAAAGCAATATTTTTTAGGTGTGAACATAAGTTGACTTGTTGGTTTGTTTCCTGTGTCTTTTGGGGGGGGTTATGTTCTGTTTTGTTTAATCATTAATTTTGTCAGAAAATGCCTGTAGATGTTAAATTCATGAGTATTTTGATATCCAAAAATATCTCTGTCCTTACATTTAAATAATAGTTTAACTATATTTGGCATTTAAAATTACAAAATGTTTTCATACTGTCCTATGAAGATATTATTAAATTTGTTTTAGCACCTTGCCTTAGCTCTGTCAATACCAATCTAATTCCTGTTCATTTGTAAATAATATATCTTTTCTTCTCTGAAATATTTTGAAATTTGCTTATTATTCTTATAGTCCTGAAATTTCATAAGAATGCATTCAGGTGCAGGTCTTATTTATTAATATTCTATACCCAAGGAGACATTTCAATCTAAATATACATCTTTTCCTTCAGCTCTAATTGTACATATTCTCTTGTTGATTATTCCCTCTCATTCTATTTTGTACGTTTTTTTATTGATGCATTATAATCATACATCTTGATGGTTTTCAGGGTGGGTGGTAGAAGTATGCATGCACACATCGGTCAATTAGCCCTTCCCCAATTTTGTACTTTTAAATGTCTTTTTAGGTAAATGTTGGGATTCCTGTTATTCTTCTCTGTGTGTCTGACTTTTTCTCTCACACTCTATAGCTCTTTATCCATTTGTTCTACAATATGGGACAACCCAAGACATAAGCTTCTAGTTCACAGAGTCTTTACCAGTCACTATCTCTGACTTATCCTAAATATAATTTTATTTCATTTTTATAGTGATCTTATTTTTAGTGTTTCTTTTTTCATACCAACCACTTTTCTTGTATGATTGTGGCATCATATTAAGTCCCATAAGATTCTTCATTATTTGTATTTCCATTTTTTTTTCTACTTCTCTTAGCTGTTTCCTTGAGTGTGAGTATTTCAGCTTGTTGGGTTGGAGTACTGCTTATAAGCCATGTATGCTGAAGAGCCATTTTGTATCTACAGTTAGGTGGATCACATGCTGAGTTTTGGTTAGTACAATAAGAAAACAGTCATCTGTACCACTTCCAGGCCTTGCTCCTAAAATACTCCCCAGGGAGGAAATGAAGAAAAGGTAGTATGTTTTCTCCACATTCTCATCCCTTGATTACTGGCAGGATATACAGAATCAAGGGAGGATCCTAAGTGATAAAGGATAGCAGAGCTGTCACATGCAGGTACCTGGATTCCTGGATGACTGTGGGACACAGCCACACCTTCCATTTCACCTCCCACCAGCCTGTAATGGACTGCGCTGTATGTGAAAAACACACTTTACCAATATGTTAATATTTTTAGGTTATGTGTTTTAACAGTGAGTCTATTCTGATTAGTAAACTTGCATACCTCACTATCTTGCTGCTGTTATTCCTCTATTTGTAGATATTTGTTTTTCCATTTTTATTTGCCATTAAGGATCTAAATTGTAATTTGGTATTTATGGCAGGAGATTCAGCCAGGTGATATGTGTAAAAAAACCTTGTTTTCTGGGTTTGGGGGTGTTTCAGTCAGCTTTTTAGTTGCTGTGGCCAAAATACCTAACATGCACAACATAGAAGAAGCAAGGTTTATTTGGGGCTTGCGGGTTTTAGAAGTTTTAGAAGTTAGTCCATGATCAGCAGGCTCCCAGGCAGGAATCACAGCAGCAGGCCCTCAGGGCATGGAGGAGGAGGAAGAGCCACACTTAGCTCAGTGGTGGTAGAAGCAGAGGGAGACAAGGGAGGGAGGTCAGGAATAGTCACAGTCCCCAAGGTTATACCCTCAATGACCTACCTCCTCCAGCAATGCCCCACCTTCAAACCTGGTGCATTGCCCACAAAGGAGACTTTGGGGTACATTTTAAATCCAAACCATAATGGGTGGGGTACTAAGTGCCCTGCATTTTTGACCCTGGATTTCTTTAGAATTTCTAGGGCCTGTAACTGCAGACTCATGACTCCAGCTGCCTACTCGATACCTTCCACTCAAACTCTAAATGAACCTCTCAGGATTGGTGAACCCCAGACTGACCTCCAGCCCGGTGGGGCTGCCTCTCCCCTGCTGCCCCCATGTGAGGAGATGATGCTATCCTTCGCCCTGATGTTCAAACATGGATTCATCCCTTTTTCCCTCTTTTCCCTACATTATATACCCAACACATGAACCAATCCTGTCACCTCTGTTTCTATTATCAAACAAATGCTGACTCTCACTAGTCCCCAACTACATCCCTAATCCCAGTCACTATCATCTTTCTTGCAATAGTGATAGTATCATGTGATCCCCTTGCTTGCATTCTTCTCACACTCTATGATTTTAATGTATTCAGCATATTCAGAGATACTTTTAAACCATGAATCAAGTCATGGCACTCCCTGCGAAAAATAAAACAAGACCAAACAAACAAAAGAACATAAAAACCCCTTTCTAATCACTTTAAGTCCTTAGCATGAATGGTATGAGCTTACAGTGTGAAGCTCCTGCTTATTTCTGTGACTTTATTCTATAACTTTTGTCATTGCTCACTGTGTCCCAGTCATAATGATCTTGCTCTTTGGGGAAATATGTTCCCATCACAGGCGTTTTTCACTTGCAGTTTCTTCTCCTGATAGCAATTTCTATGGGTATACATGGTTTTACTTCCTCACTTTAATTGGGTCTCACACCAAATGTACCTTTCACCCTTATCTACATCCACTGTCACTCTTTGTACCTTTTCATCACCCTTTTTGTTCCACAGCATATAGCAAATGCTGTGTCATCAGCACAGGTTGTTTTAGTTCTTCTCCACCAAAATGGACACATATCCAAGGTAGACACTGGACCACTCCTTCAGCATGGCATCCTCTGAGGTGCTGACTTTTGGGTGTCCTGTAGTGCAGAGGAAGTATTTCTTTCATGAGGCAATGTATTGATGAACTCTTGAAGGTTTTGCTTTCTTGTGAATGTTGGAGTCAGATAATTCTTTGCTTTCTTTACCCTCTGTCATCTTTGTGGAGCTCATGAATATGTTAAGCTTTCTGGTGCCTCTCTCTACAGTCTGGCTAGGAGCCTTCTTGAAGCAGATGGCTAACTTTATTTACAAAGTGGGTTTCAGGACTTTATTCTAGTGATAAACACTGTGGCTGCTAGTCATACAATGAACAAGAGCATGGGCGAAGGCAGCCAAGTAGATCAGCTGTTCACATCATGGTCCTTTCGTATTTACCCTGGTTACTGCTTCTTGGATTGCTTGACTCTGTCAAGTGTAGAGTATGACTTGTACAGTTTTAGCTAAAGTGGTTTTTTGTTTGTTTGTTTTTAAGGAATAATTGGGAGTAGATTTCTCCTACATAAGTTTGGGCTTTGAGTTCTATCTACTTCTATTTCTTCATTAGTTAATCTCATCTACTTCCAACTTTTAAGATTATTTTTTTCAACAATTTTATCTACAAAACTTAACACTAAGAAAAGTCCAATCAAAAATAGACAAATGAATTAAACAGAGCCTTCACAAAAGAAGAAATACAAATGGCCAATAAATATGTGAAAATGTTCAACATCATTAACAATCAGGAAAATGTAAATCAAAACTACTCTGAAATTCCATCTAACCCCAATTAGAATGGCAATCATCAAAAATACAACAATAATGTCGACTAGAATGTGGGGAAATAGGAACTCTTATACACTGATGGTGGGGTTGCAAACCTGTGCAGGTGCTTTGGAGATCAGTGTGGAGATTCTTTGGATCAGTGGGAATGGAACTACCATACAATCCAGCTCTACCACTTCTGGGTATCTTTCAAAGGGATTGAAACCAGAATATTATAGTAATACATGTATGTTTACAGCAGCATAATACACAATAGCCAAATTATGGAACCAGCCTAAGTATCTTTCAATAGGTGAATGGATTATGAAATTAAGGGATATAGACACACGGAATTCTACTCAGCCATAAAGAGGAGCAAAATTATGTCATTTGCAGGAAAATGGAACTAGAGAATATTATGCTAAGTGAGATCAGCTAGTCATAAAAAATGAAGGATAATGTGTTTTCCTTCATATGTGGAAGCTAAGGAGAAATTAGGATACAAAAATTAGGATTAGACAAAGGAGAATCCCCAGTGGAGTGATGGATGATGTCTAGGGGAGGCAGGCAGGTGGGGAGAGGGAGATCTGATGAAGGAAACACTTTGACATGATGCACATATACAAAATTATCAGTGCTAATCTCAATATCATGTATAGGGGAGGGGAGGGAGCAGGGCGGGAGCCAGGGGGACGCTCACCAAGTGCTGTGTGCATGTATGTCTCTATCCCTCTGAACTTCATCATGATGTATAATTACAATGCACCAATAAAAATGAAGAATATATCTAGCTGGGTGAGGTGGCACACACTTGTAATCCTAGTATTTGGAAGGCTGAGACAGGAGAATCACAAGTTCAAGGCCAGACTGGGCAATTTAGTGAAACCCTGTTTCAAAATTTAAAAAAAAGGGCTAAGGGTGTTGATTAGTAGTAGAATGCCCCTGGGCATTCTATTCCAAGTACCACACACACTCATATACAGTATTATCTACTGATAGAAGGGAATTCCCTAACTTGCTATGAACTTATAAAACGTGTTATTTCCTAATTTCTATAAAGTTTGGTGTAGGTGGAGAGAGAGATGTGAATGCTCAGCCCACTGCTGAAATTCTGTCTCCTCTGGCTACTGTCCTGGCTTACCAAATGTGGCTATGGATGTATCTCTTAATCACTATTTTTAGAAATTTAAAGTATTGTTCTATTTGCTCTAATAATTTAGCAAAGACATTTAAAATGTGGATTATCAGAAATTGTGACATTCACTGTTTAGAATGGGATTGAGGATAGAAAACTCAAGAGATTAAAATTAAATAAAAGAGATAGTAATGTTCTTAGTACTTGGATGACATATACATTAATGAGACTGTTGAAATCAGTCCCACTGATTTCTGTTTTTGTTGCTGTATTAATTGATATATTGAATTAAGAACCTCCATCTAAGTCGGGCATGGTGGCGCATGCTTGTAATTCCAGTATTTGGGAGGCTGAGACAGAAGGATCACAGGTTCAAAGCCAGCCTCAGCAAGTTAGTGAGGCCATCAGCAATTTAGTGAGACCCTGTTGCCAAATAAAAAGTAAAATAGGGCTGGGGGCATAGCTCAGAGGTAGAATGCTCTTGAGTTCAATCTTCAGCACCACACAAAACAAACAAACAACAAACCTCCATCCATGAGTTATTGGCAAGATCTGATATACCCCTATTCTTACAGCTATTTATTTGAACTCTACTTACTTCTGCTTCTTTGTAATCTAAAACTTCTCAATGTCTTCCTAGATAGAAATAGAGTATGTGGGAGCTTGGAGTATCGCTTACACTCCATATATAACAACTGTGAAATTTCAGACTTGGTAATGGATTAAAGGATATTTTTGAACCTTGATAGACTCTAGGATGAATTGCTTAAATATTATAGATTGCAAATGTTTAACAAGTTTGATCTTGGAATTCATTAGAAAAAGAAAAACAAGTACAGTTTGAGGGATCAGAACAGCAAATCTCAAATGTTAGCTTGCACAAGGGTCATCTAGAAGACTTTAAAATGCAGACTGCTGGGCCTCACTTCCAGAGTTTCTGCTTTACGAGGTCTGGGTAGGGCCTGATAAGTTGCATTTCTAATAAATTTCCAGACAACACTTTGGAGAAGTACTGGGTGAGAGTCTTTTGGTAGAGATTTCTAGGGAAAGCTTAGTGGCTACTCCTTGATCTAAAGCCTGATTAATCAATTTTGTGGTTTTCCTGGTTATTGTTCTCTCTCTCTCTTTGCTATTCACAGTACCCTGCCTCTTAAAACACTGCAGTGTTTTGCATCATCGATCAAAGTTTAGAAGGAGAGCAACAGGAAGGAAGTAAAATGAAAAGCAAAAATCAAGAGATTGAAATTTGCCTGATGTGGTAGCACATGCCTGTAATCCACTACTTGGGAGACTGAGACAGGAGGATCATGGTTTGAGGCCAGCCTCAGCAACTTAGTAAGACCTTCAGCAACCTAGTGAGACCCTGTTTCAAAAAAATAAAAAATAAAAAGGGGCTGGGAATGTAGCTCAGAGGTATAATACCCCTCGGTTCAATTTCCAGTATCTCTCCCCCCCAAAAAAAGCAAGAAAGGGACTGAGAGAGATGATTGAATTTTGTCCCTACGTTAGATCAGGCAATTATCTATCTATTGATTTATCCACAGTTCCATTGTATCAAAAACACTTGAAAATAAACCCATTATGTCCCATCATCCCATTTATAAAACACCTAAAAAACTTAAACTGAGTAACAAATATAACACGGTAAATTTGAAATAAATACTCATGATTCGAGAGTTCTATTCTTTTGAGTAGAGTAACAAGTGAATGATTAGTGATACTATTCATTAATATTAATCATAATTATGTAATCTCTAGATTGTGATTTCCAGCCTTTTTTAATGCATTTATGTCAATTTCATTGAAATATTCACAGATTTGGAAACTTTGGATATAGTGGATTAATAGAACTGCATGGCTTTTACTCCATCTGGGCCATGGAGGCCTCTGGTGTGAGCGCATCATTGTACTTCCAGAAGACTGAAGCAGGAATGTGGAAAGCATGAGAGCTAGTTTCCTTTTCCATGTTCTCTTCACTTCCTGCTGCCCACACCTGCCCCTCGTGGCTGTACTTTATTGTTACTTATATTTTGGTTACTTCTATACATATTTGTCATCATGGCTTATTAATGTAATTAATATTATATATTTTGCATAACCAAGCAGGAACTTTTCCAACTTTTGGAGGTAAGAATAATGGCTACATGTCACATTAGAACAGTATAGGTTACTTTTCATTTTTCAATTCCTGCTCTGAGTCTCTTGGTGTTAACAGGGTTTTTAGTTTCTGATGAGAAATAGCAGCCTGTAATGAAAGAATCTGCCGCTACTTTTATCGCTGTGTTGGAGGGATTTTCTTAAGCATGTCAGTCATATTATTTAACTCTCTCAGTAATCCCACCAATTTAAGTATCGTTGTTACTCTTCACATCTCATTCCATATATTAACAAACAGAGTTTCAGAGGGGTGGTCATGTCTCAAAGGTTAAGTACTGGTCAAAAGCAAAGTTTGGGTTTGCACTCAGACTTCATCCCAAAAATAATCTTTTAAGCAAATTCTATTGCCCCATAGAGTTTATATGTAGGGACAAAATTACAAAATGTAGCTAGAGCCAGAAAATACGGCCTGGAATATATGTGCATACACGTGGCCTCTGTCCTTTCCTGTGTCCTTGAACTCCTTGTGGCTGTATGTCTTCTCAGCACAGTGATCATGGAGACTTCTTTACTTACTGGTCATCTTCGCTCCTTTAGTTAAGTGAGAAAAACATGCAGTATCTTGATTCCCCTGGGCACCATGACTCAGACTACTCTTCCCAGCCCAGCTCCTTCTCTGGTCACTTGACCTTGGGGACATCACTAACGTTCTCTGGGCTGCACTTACTCAGCTGCGCACTAGGGCTATGGAAAGCTTGAAACCACTTTGTACATTTGTCAGGAGAGCTAAATTAGATAATCCACATAAAAACACCAAGCACAGGGTCTGCCATGCAGTACACATTCATTAAATATTAACTCTTAGAATCAGACCAACAAACTGTCATGAAGAAACATTTTGTTAAACATTGTTTTTATTCACTAGGAATATTATATGGTTGTATGTGCCACTGGCAGTGTTTTCCCTAATAGTTAATAAATGACAACACCTTTTTAACAAGTGTTTACTATGTCTTCAAAGTGTTTCTTTCCATATAATTTTTCCATTTCTCTGCAACATTTCTTAAGGCATATCTCTCTGGTTCTATTCCCATCAAAATAACACCCCCTGCAACTTTCTTCTCCCAATTATTTCTGAATTCCCCCCACCCCATAAGCAGTGTCATTCCCCTCTCCTTTCTCCCAGTCTTCCTTCTAATATCTGATATGGAGGAGGCGAATATCCTGGATAGGATAGTGATGTGTGTCATGCTTTTGGCATCTGTGTGAAAAGGAACAGGGTTTTTGTTTGTCTGTTTTGCTTTTTTTCTTTGTATTTTTTTGTGTTAAAATATAAGTAAAATTTACCATCTTACTCATTTTAGGCATGCAGTTCAGTGGTATTAAGTACATTCATAATGTGCATTTATCACCAGCATCAATCTCCATAGCTCTTTTAATCCGTGAAACTGAAACTTTGTACCCTTTAAATAATAACTCCTCTCCCCCATCCCTGGTAACCACTATTCTACTGTCTGTGTGATTTTGATTACTCCAAGTTCTTCATAGATGTGTAATCATGCAGTTTTATCTTCCTGTGACTGGCATATTTCAGTTAAATAATGTTCTCGAGGGTAGAATTTCCTTCCTGTTTAAGGCTAAATAATACTTTGTCCATTCATACATTCATAGATACCTGGGTCACTTTCACATTTTAGCTATTGTGAACCATGTTGCTATGAACATGGCCATACAGATATTTCTTGAGACTGTTTGCAATTCTTTTGGTATATACCCAGAAGTAGAATTGCTGGATCATATGATAATTCTAGTTTTAGTTTTTTGAAGAGCCACTATACTGCTTTAATATTGGCTATACTATTTTATATTCTCACCAATGATGCAGATGCATCACCAACATTTGTAATTTTCTTTTTTTATGTCATCTTGATGGGTGTAAAGTAGTATGTCATAGTTTCTTCATGTTCTTAATGATCAGTGTTGAGGGGCACCACCTGCCTTTAGCCCCGGTTCCCATTCTCCTGAGTGTTGTCTCCACTCTCTCTTCCCATGAGGGTCCACCACACTGACCCAAGCCACATCCACGCCACCTGAATTCCAGCATGATTATTACTTAGATTCTTGAGTTTATACCCTTAAAATTCCTTCTTCCTTTCCTCCCCTAACTAAATACCTCAAGGAAGTAGAAAATCTCCCAACATTTAAAAAAAACTTACAAGTCCATGCATTTCCATATTATAACTATACATTGAGAGAAAACCACCTTGATATATTTTACATTTGCATTTTTTTTTTTTTTTTTTGCGGTACCGGGGATTGAACGCAGGGGCGTTCTACCTCTGCGCTACGCCCCCGGCCC
>PVJS01045881.1:0-16044 GCA_004027185.1 Glis glis | reverse complement strand
TGCCACCATGCCCAGCTTTTTTTTTTTTTTGTACTGGGAGCTGAACCCAGGGGGATTCTACCTCCAACCTACACCCCCAGACCTATTTTATTTTTTATTTTGAAACAGGGTCTTGCTAAGTTGCTGAGGCTAGTCTTGAACCTGTGTGATCGTCCTTTCTCAGCTTCCCAAATACTGGGATTACAGGCATGTGCCACCACACCCAACTTTTATAGGGCTTTTGAATTCATTGTGCCTTCAAGAAAAAAATTGGTAAATTTGCCATTGATTTTTACCTCAAGCTAATAGAATTTTATGAAATATTAATATTATTTCTAGCCATTATTTTAAGATAGTGCCATGAAATGAACATTTCAAAGCATTTGAAACAACAAAAGACAAAGGATCTCTAATGTCCTTGAAGAGAAAATTAAAGTACTAAATCATAATACATTCAAACACGTCTTAGTGTCTTACAAATAAACTTGGTAGCTTAGCGAAGTGTGGCTTTTATACAGAGGAGCTGGGAAAATGATTTGCTTTGATGCTTTTTTCTTTCTAAATTTCAGTCTTGTGCTGGGCGTGGTGGTGCACGCTTGTAATCCCAGTACTTGGGAGGTTGAGAAAGAAGGATTCAGGTTCGCGGCCAGCCTCAGCTACTTAGTGAGGCCCTCCGCAACTTAGTGAGACCCTGTTTCAAAATAAAGAATAAAAAATAGGGCTGGGGGTGTAGCCCAGAGGTAGAATGCCCCTAGGTTCAATCCCAAAAAATAAATAAATAAAATTAAAAATAAATTTCAGTCTTGCTAGCAAGCATTGTTTTGCTTAGAATCTATGTACATCCATAAAGGAGAAACTTGTGTCTCTAATCATACTCCTTGAACTCAAGGTTTTTCTACATTTTCCCCCATCTCAAACTCTCACAGCCTCAACTTTGAACATGACTGTATAATTTTCATCACTTCTTACTTTGTTGCATCTTTGTCCATTTTATAAAAATATTTTCTAATACTTGTTCAGAAGTTTAGCTAAAGACCCTCTTATGTTTAGCTATATAACTTAATTAACATTTATCAACATTACATAACATATAGGCATCTTCAGTATATTGAGTTAATATTAGATGGGAGATGCTGATTATATGGCATTTCTCCCTCGGTGCTAAGAGGTTTATGAGAACATATCTAATACACAAAATATAGGACAGTTGAAGAAAGTACTCTTTTAAAATCCTAACAAGCCAGGCGTGGTGGCGCACACTTGTAGTCCCAGTCCTTGGGAGGTTGAGATAGGAGGATCGCGCAGGTTTGAAGCTAGCCTCAGCAAGTAGTGAGACTCATCAGTTTAGTGAGACCATAGGGCTGGGGGGTCTAACTCGGAGGTAGAATGCTCCAGTACCCAGTACCACAAAAAAATTAAAAATCCCCAGTACCACAAAAAAAATTTTTAAATAATATAAAATCCTAACAAAGCATGGTAATTAAACAGGTCCGTTATTTTAACCCTAGGGTCCATGGGCCTCAGTTTTGGCATCTTGCACTTCCTCAGAGTCTCTTGCTTGTGCACAGGTGAACAAGAAAGGGCCATTTAATGCAGATGGCAGCTGACAGCAAGGGAGGTGATTCCATTTAGAAGTCAAGTCTTTTTCTCTGAGCCCTTCTTGGCTCTCAGTGAAGATCTCATGGGCAGAAGGCGGGGAAGAGAAGGCCCAGACCAGAGAGGCAATTTGGGGGCTGCCATGGGACGGGAAGTGTAGCTGTTCCTACACTTGTCTATGAAATGACTCACATGTGAATTTCAGACTGAGGAATCAGAACCAAAGCAAATAGCACATCAAAAGACATGGGCCACCGGGTGTGGTGGCGCACGCTTGTAATCCCAGTACTTGGGAGGCTGAGACAGGAGGATCCGGGTTCGCAGCCAGCCTCAGCTACTTAGTGAGGCCCTCCACAACTTAGTGAGATACTGTTTCAAAAAAAAAGAATAAAAAATAGGGCTGGGGGTGTAGTTCAGAGGTAGAATGCCCCTGAGTTCAATCCCAGTACCACAAAAACAAAACAAAACAAAAAAGACATGGGCTTGTTTCCAGAACTGTACATTTTAATTATCCCCTGGTGTTCTTTAATAGACATGGGGGGGCTAGGGATTGAACTCAGGGGCATTCTACCTCTGAGCTGTACCCCCTACTTTATTTTTTTACTTTGAAACAGGGTGTCATTAGGTTACCAATGCTGGCCACAGACCTGCAATCCTCCTGTCTCAGCCTCCCAAGTAATGGGATTACAGGCGTGTGCCACCATGCCCAACTAGAAGGAATCTTCTTTGGGATTGTCCTTGACATCCACATCTGTTTGTCTTTTAGAAATTTGTAAATTACTAGATTTCATTGCTCACATCTTTTCAGAAGACCTAACATAGCCATTCCACCTTCCTCTAAAAACTGAGCCTGCCTTCTCTTTTGCTGATATTATTTAGGGAAAGACTGTTGCCTGATTTTAGGACTGTGCTAGAATTGTTTTCTTTTCTTTTCTTTTTTTTTTTTTTTTTTTTAAGCTCAGTTCTCCTGTAGGGCATGGTTGATCATTTCAACAACAAAGTTGATTTTATGTCAAAGCCACAGAAAAAGGATATTCTTACATTTTATTTATGTCAGGGCTACTTAGGCATGCTGCTCCAAAAATCTTGCCGGGTACCCTGAGGTTTCTGGACTTCGTTAAGTGTGCTACTTGGGGAAGACCTTCTACCTGTAAGGAGTATCCTAGAGCTAGTGTTTCCACTTGTACTCTACCTTTGTCCTGCCCTCCCTTATCTAGAGGGTATAACAATAGCTCCTTGTTCTGTGTCTCTCTTCATTCCAGATCAGATTGATGAAAATCTCAAACTGGCTTTGCAACAAGACCTGACCTCCATGGCCCCTGGGCTTGTCATCCAAGTAAGCATTGCCACAGTGGGAGAGTCCCTTCTCTTTGACACTGCGTCCTTTCTCCCAAGGGAGATCTTCTTTATGCAGGAAGATCAAGGACCTATGGGAGCTTATATCCTTTACCACCCTCACTTTCCCAACAGTTGCTCTTTGTATCCTTCTCCAGGCTGTGCGGGTGACGAAGCCCAATATACCCGAGGCCATCCGCAGAAACTATGAATTGATGTGAGTATGTCCTGTTCCTGAGCTGGCCACCCTCTTTCCCACCTCCCAGCTCTTCCCATCCCAGAGTTAACCGGGGCTGTGCCAGGACTTGTGGTTACTCTCTTTCTTGAGCATTTACTGCAGCCTGTTGCACTGTGAGGTTGCAGGCGTGTCAGTGCCTCACCAGGGCTCCTTAACCGTGACTCAGAGCCACAGGAGGATCCCTGTAGAGCAGAGATGTGTTTTAAATGCAAGTGGCCTTATTTGTGTTCAGTGGCTCATGCCAAATGTAGATATGGGGGGTGGTGAATAAGTGGACAGGCAAGTGTATTTTACTGAAGTATACTATGTTTTGAGAAGGGATCTTGCTTTGTTGCTCAGGCTGGCCTCCAACTCGTGGGCTCAAGCAATCCTCTTGCCTCAGCCTGTGAAGTAGCTGGAGCTACAGGCGTACACCACTGTGCCCAGCTATTACATTATATTTTACTTCCCACAAATGAGTTAATCTTGAAGGAGAAAGAGAATCATGTTACTGTCTGCAACAAATCAACTTTTACTTGGGTCACCACATAGCCTTCCAGGAAACAGCAGGAATCACAGTGTGCCTGAGCTTCCCCAGAAGCTCTTCCATCGCAGACTCACAGCTGCATGCTTTTTCCCCTTTAGGGAAAGTGAGAAGACAAAGCTTCTTATTGCAGCACAGAAACAGAAGGTGGTGGAGAAGGAGGCTGAGACAGAGCGAAAGAAGGCCCTCATTGGTCTGGATGTGGTTCTGTGGTCCCCTTCTAGGGCAAAAGGGCTGGAGGGTGGGGGAGGAAGATGCAAGAAAGGCATGGTTAGACCACATAATCCTCCAGAACATTTACACCACATTTCCTCAGAAGCAAAGTTGAATTGTCAGGTCATGACCAAAGGTAATGACTTGAGTTTCCACCTACCTTTTAAGTGGAGCGAGCCCTTCCTATTCATTCTTCATTCATAATAACAATGGCTCACACTGACTGAGCACTTACGGTGTGAAGGAACTCAACCCCCAAAGCTGCCATGTGAAGTAGGTACTGTCATTGGCCTCATTTATTGAACTGAAGCAGAAGGGGGTTAAACATGTCCAAAGTCATGTGGCAAGTAAGTGGTGGGACTGGGATTCAAGTCCAGAGACTCTGACTCTAGACTGTGTTCCTAATCACTACACTATTATCAACAACCAGCCTGACTGCTTCCTACATGAAGACCCAAGTAGAAACTTCACCCTTTGGGAAAAGCACCCCTGTGGCTTAGGAGAGAAGTTAGGGCTTGGTCCTCACCTTCCTCAGAGGAATGACTCTCCTCCATGGGGCCAGGGATTCCTCAGATACTGTCTGCTGATGGTGTGCTACTGTACCCACTCGTGTGTTCCATCTCTTCCCATGTAACTCCCCATCCTAGCATACCCACCCTCCTTCTTCAGGGTACTCAGAGCAGGTGAGAGGTGAAATGAGTGAGACTTTTGAGTATTAGTGCTCTAAGTCTTTTCTCAACTTTATACAGAGGCAGAAAAAGTAGCTCAAGTTGCAGAAATCACCTATGGGCAGAAGGTAATGGAGAAGGAGACTGAGAAGAAGATTTCAGAAATTGAAGGTGAGCAGAAGTGACACTGATGGGTGGGTTTTGCTCAGACCCCACTCTGGAAAGCAGGTAGAAGAGTCATTTTCTTTGCTTTTTTTTTTTTTTAATGGGTACTTGGGATTGAACCCAAGGTACCTCTGAGCTACACCCCCAGCCCTATTTTGTTTTTTGTTTTGAAACAGGGTCTCCTAGGTTTCTGAGAGTCTCACTATGTTGCTGAGATTGTCTTCAAACCTGCGATCCTCTTGTCTCAGCCTCCCAAGTACTAGGATTAAAGGCCTGCGCCACCACACCCAGTTCCTTTGCTCTTCAGTGTCTGTCTTGATCTCTCTGAAGCATCTCTTTTCCTATGTTTAGACTCAGGTTTGGAGATGTTAGCCAGGCTAGCATCCAGCATTCTACTTCAGAGAACATTCATTCATTCTGCAAATATTGGTTGCATGCCATCATGTGCCAGGCACTTTATTAGGCATAATAGAAAGGATAGTCACAGTCCATGTTGTCGTGGAGCTCACAAAGCTCACAGTCTAGCAGGGGCCTCTAAGCATTGGGAGTAAACTCAGAAGCGGGGCCAAGCCGGGCGTGGTGGCGCACGCTTGTAATCCCAGTACTTTGGGAGGCGGAGACCGGAGGATCCGGGTTCGGGGGCCAGCCTCAGCTCTCTTGCTCTCTCTCTCTGCTTGGTGAGGCCCTCCGCAACTTCGTGAGACCCGGTTTCAAAATAAAGTATAAAAAAAATGGGGCTGGGGGTGTAGCGCGGAGGTAGAACGCCCCTGGGTTCAATCCCTGGTACCGCAAAATAAAAAAAAAAGAAGCTGGGCCAAAATGGCAGCTCTCTCCCCCTCACCTGCCCCTCCTCAAATGTCAGTCAGTGCATCTGGGCGTGGTTGCACACACCTATAATCCCAGTACTTGGGAGACTGAGACAGGAGGATCACAGGTTCAAGGGCAGCCTCAGCAACTTAGCAAGACCCTGTTTCAGAATAAAAAATTGAATATATATGTGGCCAGGCTAGCATCCAGCATTCTACTTCAGAGAACATTCATTCATTCAGCGAATATTGGTTGCATATATATCTAATATTCATATATAATATATATGTACTATATTACATATTATATATAATATATATGCGAGCTATATATATGTGGCTGGGGGTATAGCTCAGAGGTAGACTGCCCCTGGGTTCAATCCCCAGTACCCAAAAAGTCAGTCAGTGCCAACATTTCGGTCTCAAAGTTTACTCGCAAGGTCCAAGAAGATATTAAGCTAGCTTTGAAGAAGACATTTTTTCAAGCCGGACACAATGGTGCGCGCCTGTAATCCTAGTACTCAGGAGGCTGAGGTAGGAGGATGGCAAGTTCTAGGCTAGCCTCAGCAATGTCATGAGATCCTGCCTCAAAAAGGGCTGGGAATGTAGTTCAGTGGTACAATGCCCTTGGGTTCAATCCCCAGTTCCACAGGTGAAAATTAAAAAAAAAAGGAGGAGAAAGAGGAGGAAAAGAAATAGTTTGTTTCAGTACCAACAACACTGGAGCTGAAGAGAAGTGTTTTCTTTGCTGGCTTTTATGGTATCATTCACTTTAGTTCCTGTTCCTAAGCTCTCACTTTGTTCCCACCACCCACCTTTTACTTCATGTGGTGCTTTCTGCCAAGCAAATTCCAGGTCAGAAATAGATTCTCAGGGCAGTGTGAGGCCCCAAGGAATTAGATCCACTCACACTCATTATGTGGCCTGTTGGGCTCTGCAGGGGCCACTGGAGCCAAGTAGGTTTCCACAGATCAGTGGCTCCTCATCAGCTCTTAGCCAGATAACACTTGTGTGTTGGGGGGAGGATCAGGGGGACTAGGGATTGAACCCAGGGGTACTCTACCACTAAGCTACACCCCTAGTCCTTTTTTTTTATGTGTGTGGTACTGGGGATTGAACCCAGGGGCATTCTACCTCCAAGCTATACCCCCAGCCCTTTTTATTTTTTTAATTTTTGTTTTGAAACAGGCTCACTAGGTTGCTGAGTCTCAGTACATTGCTGAGGCTGGTCTTGAACCTGTATTCCTCCTGTTTCAGACTCCCAAGTACAGGGATTACAAGTATGTGCCACCATGCCCAGCCAGTGTTTTTTTTTTTTTTCCTTATAAATACATGCTATACAGTGCTAAATGAGTTGTCCCATGGCAGCCAGAACAGCAACCCGCCTGCAGGCTCCTTCCCCAGGGTCATGCTGAGCATGTGCAGTGAGACCTCACACACAGACTGACCTTTCTCCTCAGGTGACCTGCTACAGATATTACAGGAGGCTGGCTTCATTCCCAGGGCAAGGGAGTAAATATTCAAAACTCTCACATCAGCTTGACAGAAAGCTAGTCTCAGAGCTGAGTAGGGAGGTATATCACTTGCACAGTAGAACTGAATAGATCTGAATCCAAACATGTTGGTCTTGACCACTGCATGTAATTCTCTTAGAATTGTGCCAGCTTAATCACAATAATTAGAAACTTTTTAAATTGATGGAAATAAAAAAGAAATGAATTTGAGGAGGAACAACTCTCTTGTGTTTACAGTATTCATTTTTAGGATGGATCCTCCATTGGCCAGATGCAGATCCTTCTTTGGACTTCCTTGCTTTTCTATGTAGCATGAGAGGGATGTAGGGCAGAGCAGAGCTCTGGAGCTGAGGCCTGAGGCAGGGCTACCACTTTGCTACACAGAGTGGAGCTATAAAGGAAGGAGACACATGGAAACAGGAAGTATCTCTGGGTAGCCATGCTTTTTTAGATAATGCTGCAATATGTATGATTTGCCCACAGCAACAGACTTTCTCATAACTAGTCCCCACCCAACTGGAGATGCTTTCAAAGCACTTTTTCATCTTTTGGTTGATCCTTACAACAACTAATATAACAAGAAAAACTGCCTCTTTCCCAGCTTAATAGATGAAGAAATCAAAGCAAGCCAAGCCTGGTGGCCCACACTTGTAATCCCAGTACATGGGAGGCTGAGACAGGAGGATCATAGATTCAAGGCCAGCCTCAACTTAATGAGACCCTCAGAAACTTAGCAAGACCCTGTTCGAAAATTAAAAAAAAAAAAATTAGAAGGGCTGAGGGTGTAGCTCAGAGGTAGAATGCCCCTGGGTTCAATCCCAGTACCAAAAAAAGAAAGAAAAAAGAAACCAAAGCACAGAGAAGAAAAGCAATCCCTCCAAGGTCACAGAGGCAATGAGGAGGAAAGTTATAAGGACCAGAACATGGATTTTTCATTTTATTTTGTTTTCCAGTGCTAGGGATCAAACCAGAGGCTTGCACATGCAAGTGCTCTCACTGAGTTGCACCTCCATCCCCCATAACATAGTGTTCCGATAGCCTCTCACCCTGCCAAGCCGCAGGCCGCGTACCTCATCCAGGTCCTTACACTCTTCCCCTCCAGACGCTGCGTTCCTGGCCCGCGAGAAGGCCAAGGCCGATGCCGAGTGCTACACTGCTCTGAAAATAGCCGAAGCAAATAAGGTAGAGGCCCAGCACAGCCCAAGGAAGACATGTATTTGGGTTTGGGTTTACACCACCTGAGAGTTCCCAGGGTTGAATGACCATCACACCCAGAACCCCTCGTGGCCAGAACTGGACTCCAGTGCTACATGGGTCAGGGACTTCCCTGTGATAGGAGGCCTTGACAGAAACTTAATTGTTGTGTTAAATATGGAAACTTCTAAGACTCTTGCCAGTCTTGAAGAGCTAAGATGACTTTCTCTTAGAGAAAGGTTCCTCTGCTACTAGCAGGGAGGCTGTGAAAAGTAGAAGGCATATTTCTTTGACAGGGACCTTTTGCATATGAAAACTGAAGGGGTGCCCTCCAGAGTTTTCTCTAATCCAAGCCCAGTCAAGTCTTCTTTGCTCTGTTACAGCTGAAGCTGACCCCAGAATATCTGCAGCTGATGAAGTATAAGGCCATTGCTTCCAACAGCAAGATTTACTTTGGCAAAGACATCCCTAACATGTTCATGGACTCTGCAGGCGGTCTGGGCAAGCAGTTTGAGGGGCTAGCCGACAAGCTGAGCTTCAGCCTAGAAGATGAGCCTTTGGAGGCCACCACTCCAGAGAACTGAAAAAGAAATGTACACAACCTCAGAAGACACTTAAAGAAATCTTTATTTTTTAAGATGACACAGAATGCTCCTCCCCACACACTACCTTCTTTGACTCTTCAAGTGATTGTGGTAAAAAAGAAGAAATGGACTTAATCCACTCCCCTTCCTGGAAAGGGAGGGCAGGGATTGATGATTTGGGGTTTTATTCAGGTAAGTAAGTTATATGACTTCTGATAAGATGTGCAAGGGTTAGACCTCTGGTCTGCAAGCACCAATTCCGTCCCTTTGAAACTGGCTTAATTAGGGATGCTGTCACTAAGAAGCAGGAGAGACACAGGCTGTTGCCTCCAAGTAATTTGATTTCCCTTATTTGGGAAAATGAAGTCCACTGTTCTCATTCATCCACCAAGCAGAAGCTGAGCAATGGGTGAGGCTTGCAACTGAACAAACGCATTTGTACCTTTGCCGGCAGACCTGTGGAGAAGCAGCTGCAAGAGAACATCAGGCTTCCTGGCATTTTTGTCAGGAAAATGGGGTGTTTTAAAGACAAGCTTCTTTGAGCCCTCCTAAGGAAGAACTGGTGCTAGGTTTTGCAAATTTTCTATACACTACGCTCCTCTCCCGAGGGCTCAAAAGTGGTGGCTTCTGACTACATTTCCAGAGTCAGAGCTTGGTCACCACCACACAGTTCTTTTTGAAACTTTTTACCTGATCTGCGTTCCATTTTTTCTTCTCAAGTAGTCTCTGTTGGTTCCACTCAGCATCAAGAAGATAGGAGCAAACAATTCAAATGTCTTACTAGCTACTGAAGTGGAATTGCTATCCTATTAGCCACTACAGTATGTGCTTGGTGGATTATGTGTGTACCTTGAAATCAAGCCTCTTTGTTGTTGTGGAGATTCTACATTGAAGAGCTCTGACACCGTGTGTGGAGGAGGAAGAAGGGTCAGCCAGGGGATTGCCTAGTGCTGTCTGTGGCTTGCAGTGGGAATTAATCTGGCACAGTGAAAGGGGGAGTCTGTTCTCTAAGTAGCATGTGTTTTTAAATCCAGGGCTCCGTGTGGCCACACGGATTGGACTGAACCTTAGCTCTCTAGAGGCAGCTGTGTGGATGCAAGTCAGAGTTCATACATGAGTCCTCGGGCTGCATCAAAGTCTGTTCAAAATGTTTTCTTTTTCACTCCTAGTTGGGAAATTACGAGTCATCCCTGGGAGATTCAGGATGGGGAAAACAAATATTTTTTTAAAAAGTTTTAGGCCGGGCGTGGTGGCGCACGCTTGTAATCCCAGTACTTTGGGAGGTGGAGACCGGAGGATCCAGGTTCACGGCCAGCCTCAGCTCTCTCTCTCTCTCTCTCTTTACTTAGTGAGGCCTTCTGCAACTTCGTGAAACCCGGTTTCAAAATAAAGTATAAAAAATAGGGCCGGGGGTGTAGCGCAGAGGTAGAACGCCCCTGCGTTCAATCCCCGGTACCGCCAAAAAAATAAATAAATAAATAAATAAATAAATAAATAAAATAAAAAAGTTTTGCTTATATCCTGAAATTGAGATTAGGGGAATGGATCCAACCTGTATAGCCCATGAGTGCTGTACAGAATTGTTAAGTAGAGGGCAGCAATCTAGAGTTCATTTGCAAGCATAGTGGTACCCTGCATGACCATGGCCAATTCTGGCTTGGGATCTGGCCTTTTTGTTAGCCATCTCCCCCACCCTAAAAAAAAGCAAAAACAACTCCTACTGTACCCCTCTTCCCTAGGTAAATACCATGAATGATACTTTCTGACACCAATATGCACCACAGTTTTGATCCCATGCCCAGGCTTCTGGTTTATCAGATGGTCCTAGAACTCAGGCCAGCTTGCTTCTAAGTAACACCAGGCTTGTCAAGAATTGGGGGAGCGTTCAGCCTGCTGAGAAAGACAGAAAGTGGTCATTCCCTTTACTTCAAATTGCCCCTCTCTGTTCTCATTCCTGGCACGGAGAATTCTCAAACCACAGTTCTAGTCATACTTTGTGCAGGCAGCAAAATGTTCCTGGGCGGGATGGATTTTAATGCACATTAAAACTTACTGCTTGTAGAAGGTGGCCTGACTCCCAGGGCCAGCATAGGTACCCATTATTGAAATACACCTTCCTGCCTGCTGGACGTGGTGGCACATGCGTGTAATCCCAGTACTTGGGAGGCTGAGACTGGAGGATCGCAGGTTCAAGGCCAGCCTCAGCTACTTAATGAGGCCCTCTGCAACTTAGTGAGACCCTGTTCAAAATAAAGAATAAAATATAGGGCTGGGGATGTAGTTCAATCCCCAGTACCGCAAAAAAAAAGTAAAAACGAAAGTCTCTCCAATACTAACATTCTTTGATAGCCTGTCCTTTGACTGCAAAAGCGCCTCAATAAAGTCCTGCAACTAACCCCACCATGTTAGTGTCACTTCGTCTTTAAACAAAAAATCCAAATGTCATCATGGCCATTAGCATAAATCCAAACGTTGTGGGTATGTGTCAGCAGTAAAATCATGGAAGTCAGGCATCTCCTGAGCCTGGGATAACTAACCCATCTGGCTATGTGACTTTGTTTTTATAACACTTACTAGAGCATCTGATCTTCAAACATTTGAATTCTAAACGTGAAATGTGATAGCCTGCAGTTTTGTAGGCAGTGAAATAATGGCTGCTATTTACAAGTGGAACTTCTATCAAAATAAGTAACTTTATAATACTCAGTTTTGTAGGATTTTCCAAGGAATAGTCACCCTGATAGAATGTTTTTCACTCATTAAACTTTGCAGAAGCCGTTCATATTCAGTACTGTTTTTAGTCACTTTTTTAAATATAAGGACAGAATGTTTGTAAGGAAGCCAAAGTTTGTTAATTTTTATATAACTAAAAAATAGATTTGGAGAGATCTATGATCATATTAAGTTGAGAAAGAGTTGAATAAAGCTTAGCAATATATTAATCAAAGAGAAGATGTTTTATCAATGATCTTTGGCAGTTTCTATGGTTCTGTGTATCTTTTAACACTGATAATTTTACCATTTAAAAAGAGTAAGCTGGGTGTGGTGGCACACACCTGCAATCCCAGTTCTTGGGAGGCTGAGACCAGAGAATCGGGTTCATGGCCAGCCTCAGCTACTTAGGCCCTCTGCAACTTAGTGAGACCCTGTTTCAAAATAAAGAATAAAAATTAGGGCTGAGGGTATAGCTCGGATGTAGAATGCCTCTGGGTTCAATCCCAGTACCGCAAAAAAGAAAAAAAGGACAGTCTCAGCAAGTAATGAGACTCATCAACCTTGTGAGACCCTGTTTCAAAATAAAATAGGGCTGGGGGTGTAGCTCAGAGGTAGAATGCCCCTGGGTTCAATCCCCAGTACCACACAAAAAAAATAGAGGAAGTAGTGAAAGTAAAATGATCAGACTTACTGACTTTTGACTGTCTATCAATTGAAGATAAACTGTATCTTGGCAAATAGCTACTGTGTCTATAAACTTAACCATTACTTCCTGGTTCTATTTAATAGGGTTCTAGCCACTGTTTTTATTGTTTCTTTATAAAAGGTAATAACCAATCATTTTGTGATTGTATTTCCATTCCTTTTTATCTCTGCTTTTGTGTAGCCTGGTGACTGAATACTCAAAGTAATTTTTTCAAAGAGGCCCAAGGGCTTAATCAGCCTTTGTAACTGAGAGATGATTCTTGTTATATTAATCATTCTATAAATGAGACTGCTGGATTAATTGCCTTGGGTTGATAGCTGGAGGAACTGCTTTGGACAACAACAAAGGTCTCCTGTGAATCTTAGTTTTATTTTCAGTGTTGCTAAATAAAATGAGTTTGTGTTTACTTTTTTTATTAAAGTATTATTTAGCAATAGCCAAAATAGAATAGATGATATAAAGAAATAAAACATCCCTAGCTGAGTCAACTTCTCCCTAAAAATGTATTTGGATGAAAATCTATCCCCACAATCAATATAGAAACAAACAGAAAACTTAATTTGTGAACGTGGCATAATTCTTGGCAGGTGCTATAGAGATTTATCATTTAAAGAATGAATATAACCGGATGTGGTGGCACACACTTGTAATCCCAGTACTTGGGAGGCTGAGACAGGAGGATCATTGGTTTGAAGACAGCCTCAGCAAGTAGTGAGACTCTCATCAACCTAGCAAGACCCTGTTTCAAAAAAATAATAAAAATAAAATAGGGCTGGGGGTGTAGCTTGGAGGTAGAATGCCCCTGGGTTCCATCCCCAGTACCACCAAAATAAAGTAATACCTCAATAAATGTTCACTGAATATCCAGGAATGGTGGCGCACACCTACAATCCCAGTACTTGGAGGCTGAGATAGGAGGATCGCAGGTTCAAAGCCAGCAATTTAGCAAGACCCTATTTCCAAATAAAAAATAAAATAGGGCTTGGTTGTAGCTTGGAGGTAGAATGTCCCTGGGTTCAATCCCTAGCACCACACACACACACACACACACACACACACACACACACACACAAAAAGAAAACCTCACTGAATGGATAAGGGGTGGGGATGACCTGCCCTGTAATTCACAAAAGAGAGACGCCTGATCTATTAAATGAAGACACAATAGTGTACCTCTTAAAATATTTCATGTTCATCCTATCTTTCCAATATATATCCCTTCAGCATGATCCCCTTTGTTCCTCCCATCCCTTCCTACTAGCCAGTTCTTTCCAACTTTGTACCTCTACAGCAAACATCTATTAGGGTCATTACATAAAGGGCGATTCTGGTCACTTTGTGTGTGTGTGTGTGTGTGTGTTACCGGGGATGGAACCCAGGGGTGTTCTACCTCCGAGCTACACCCCCAGACCTATTTTTTATCCTTTATTTTGAAACCGGGTCTCATGAAGTTGCTGAGGGCCTCACTAAGTAGCTGAGGCTGGCGGCGAACCCAGATCCTCCGGTCTCCGCCTCCCAAGTACTGGGATTACAAGCGTGTGCCACCACGCCCGGCTTTCTGGTCACTTTTTAATTATCACTTTGGTTGGAGTAGAAATACATCAAGAGACATTTTGCTTGAATACAATCTGGCAATTCTAGTTTACCGATAATCCAGTCATGTGTACCATGGTAGATGACCAGAGACTTCTCCAAAATAAGTCTCTGACTGCAAGGACCCACAGTTCTGCTCAAAGCTCTTTTCTCAGAGAACATTGATTTCCCATTTCCCCTTCCTGGTTTGGTGGGGAAAGGTGTGAAAAAAGAGAGTGAGAAGCCGGGCGTGGTGGCGCACGCTTGTAATCCCAGTACTTTGGGAGGCGGAGACCGGAGGATCCGGGTTCGCGGCCAGCCTCAGCTCTCTCTCTCTTTCTCTCTCCCTGTCTCTCTCTCTCTACCTAGTGAGGCCCTCTGCATCTTCGTGAGATCCGATTTCAAAATAGAGTATAAAAAAAAAATAGGGCCGGGGGTGTAGCGCAGAGGTAGAACGCCCCTGGGTTCAATCCCCGGTACAACAAAAAAAAAAAAGAGTGAGAATGTGGCCCCTTCTTTCCAGAACCTTGAAAAAGAAACCCTCAAGAACAAACTTCAGCCCTTTTCTTTTTTCTTTTTTTTTTTTTTGTGGTACTGGAGATTGAACCCAAGGGCCTTCTACCACTGAGCTACACCCCAGCCCTGTTTTTCTTATTTTGAAACAGGGTCTCACTAAGTTGCAGAGGGCCTCAGTAAGTAGCCAAGGCTGGCCATAAACCCAGATCCTCCTTGTTTTAGCCTCCCAAGTATGGGATTACAAGCATGGGCCACCACGCCCGGCTTTAGCCTTTCTCCAATAGCATCACACTTCATTAAACTGAACTGTTTGAGAATCTTTCAACAGTAATTGCAACTTTTCTTAACATTAATAAATAAATTATTTATTAATAAATTGTTGCGGGGCGTGGTGGCGCATGCTTGTAATCCCAGTACTTGGGAGGCTGAGACCAGATGATCCGGGTTCACGGCCAGCCTCAGCTACTTAGTGAGGCCCTCCACAACTTAGTGAGACCCTATTTCAAAATAAAGAATACAAAATAGGGCTGGGGGTGTAGCTCAGAGGTAGAAGGCCCCTGGGTTCAATCCCCAGTACCGCAAAATAAATAAATAAATAAATAAATAAATAAATAAATAAATAGTTTATATTTTATGAGCCTATGAGAACTCTTTTTTGTTTTTGCAGTACTGGGGGTTGAACCCAGGTGCATTCTACCTCCGAGCTACACCCCCAGCCCGATTTTGTTTTTTATTTTGAAACAGGGTCTCTTTAAGTTGTGGAGGATCTCATGAAGTAGCTGAGGCTGGCCACAAACCTGTGATCCTCCTGTCTCAGCCTCCCAAGTCCTGGGATTACAAGCGTGCGCCACCATGCCCGGCTCTATGAGAACTTTTTAAATTACATGTGAGCCAGGCGTGGTGGCACACACTTGTAGTCCTAGTACTTGGGAAGCTGAGACAGGAGAATTGCAGGTTTGAGGACAGCCTCAGCAATTTAGTGAGGCTCTCAGCAACCTTGTGAGACCCTGTTTCCAAATAAATAAAATCAGTCTGGGGGTGTAGCTCAGAGGTAAAATGCCTCTGGGTTCAATTCCCAGTGCCACAAAAAAAAATTACATGTGGATCGCATTATATTTTCATAGGACAGAACTGGTGTAAAGAGACAAAGTTAAAATAACCACACACTTGAATCATGCGTGTCTTTGGAAAGTGTGTTGTGTCTTTTAAGGAAGGGTTCTTTACTACAGCCATCCAGCATACTAGAAGCCAGTCCTCTAGTCTAGCAGTTTCTAACCCTGGTTACTGCACCCAGAAATTTTAGCTTTATAGCTCTAGACAACCAGAAATGGGCATACCTTGTGAAGCATAGCTGGGGGGCTACTAGGGATTGAACCCAGGGGCATTCTACCTCCGAACTACACACCCAGCCCTATTTTTTTATTATTTATTTATTTGGGTACTAGAGATTGAACCCAGAGGCATTCTACCTCGAAGCTACACCCCCGGCCCTATTTTTTATTTTTATTTTGAAACAGGGTCTCGCTAGATTGAGTCTCACTACTTAATGAGGTTGGCTTCGAACCTGCGATTCTCCTGTCTCACCCTCCCAAGTACTGGGATTACAAGCGTGCGCCACCACGCCTGCTCTTGTGAGGCATTCTGAAAGGGAAGAGGATCCGGAAAATAGGCTGCGGGTTTTGCCTCAACAAAGTCCTTTGGGGTTAGGAGCGGCGGGAAG
>PVJS01045880.1:0-16046 GCA_004027185.1 Glis glis | reverse complement strand
TGTGTGTGTGTGTGTGTGTGTGTGTGTCTCAGTACTGGGGATTGAATCCAGGGGCATTCTATCTCTGAACTATACCCCTAGCTCTTTTTATTTATTTATTTTTATGTTTTGTTTTGAAACAGGGTCTTGCAAGTTGGGGAGGGCCTCGCTAAGTTGCTGAGACTGACCTCAAACCTGCGATCCTCTGTCTCAGCCTCCCAAGTACTGGGATTACAGGTGTGCGCCACCATGCCCAGTTTATAGCCCTTCTCTTGTTCAGGGCTCCCTTCCCCTGTGAGCTGACCCCAAATTCCTCTGCTCCAAGTGTGGGGGCTTATGGAGGGTCTGCCTGCCCTTAAGGCAGGAACAGGAGAGGGGTGAAGGAGGCAGCTTGACCAGCAGCTGGTGCTGGAGGGTACTAGCTGTTGCCCTGGGTATGTGTCTGTAACGGGGCCGGGGAGGGGGGTTCTGCTCCAGGCAGCTCTCTTGACCAGCCCCCAGGATGGACTCTGGCAGCTGCAGGGAGGTCTTCAGGGACTGAGGCAGGAATGGGGCCTGGCCTCTCTGCAGTGCTTCAGCACCCCAGGACCAGGCTGGGATTGAAAGGGATGGGGTTCGCCAGGCTGGGCAACACCCGTCAGCCCAGCCCAGCAGCTCCCAGTCATTGAGCTGATAGAACCTCCGTTAGACAAATGGGGAAACTGAGGCCCCATGTTTTGTTTGTTTGGTACTGGGAATTGAACCCAGAAGCATTCTACCTCCAAGCTATACCCCCAGCCTTTTTATTTTTTATTTTGAAACAGGGTCTAACTAGGTTGCTGAGGGTATCACTAAGTTGCAGAGACTGGCCTTGAATCTGCAATCCTCCTGTCTCAGCTTCCCAAGGACTGAGATTACAGGTGTGCACCATTGTGTCCAGCTAGACCCAGTGGCTTTGAGCCAGTGTCAGAGCAGTCACGGGCTCCCAGGCTTAGTCCCGCTCCACAGCCACTTCCGTCCCTGCACCTGGCCTCTTGTCTCTATTTGGAAAGATCCAGGGTCCTTTCAAACTCTCCTGCTTACAGATGGGGCTGCTGCCCCCTGCCCACAGCTCTTAGCATGGAGATGAGTATGTGCAGCTCCCAGGCCCACCCCCTAGAACCCCTAGACCTCAGAAGCATGTCTCTCTGCTGTCTGTCCCTTCCCATGGTACTTTCAGAAAGGGTGGTGGGACCATAAGCATTTATGGAGTATTGACTGAGTTAAGAGCTTTTTTTTTTGGTACTGGGGATTGAACCCAGTGGCGCTCTACCTCCGAGCTACACTCCCAGCTTTCTTTATTTTTAAATTTGAGACAGGGTCTCACTAAGTTGCTGAGGGTCTCTCTAAGTTGTTGAGACCTCAAACCTGTGATCCTCCTGTCCCAGCCTCCCAAATACTGGGATTACAGGCATTCACTACTGAACTGGGCTGAGTTGAGAGCTTTTCATTTGTGCAGGGGAGGGTAACAAGAGGCTTGGGGGGGAGCTGTCCCCATGAGGTATGCACACCTGGCCAACACCACCCCCACCTTTGGAAGCGGCCAGATACAGCCGGATCCAACCCCCTGCCTGGGCCGGGAACCCTGGGAGATGACTGACAGCTGGAGGATCCCTCGTGTTTACCCACAGATCCGAGTTTTATTTTCAGCAGGATCAAACTCAGGCACCTCTTAGTCATTAACTTCCTCTAGTTTAATAAACACAGAGACACACACACAGGCACCCACATGCCCACCCCACACAGGAGCAGGATGGCTCCCGGCTGGCCTCGGGGGCCGAGGAGAATGGCGTAAGGAAAGGGGCCACGCCACCCTGCCAGGGATCTGTGGGTCTTTCCTGGGCACTCAGGGGATGCCGAAGAGAGACTCTGCAGGGCGTGTGGTGAGGAAATGGCGCTGTGCCCCCCTGCACTCGGTCAGCAACAGCCCCTTGCTTCAGTCTGAGATGTTGGGGCGGGGCCCCGGCAGGTGACCTGGACGTGCCCCAGCAGACCACGGTCTCTTGGGATGGTTCCTGAGCTTGGACCCCGCACTGGTGTTCCTGCCTTGAGGCCCCTATCTGGGAATTCAGAACACTGACCAAGAGAGGCACCCGGCTGAGAGGGCACAGCTGGCCCAGGAGCCCCTGGACAGGCCTGGAAAAGTGGGCATTGATTTCTGACCGTCTTATGGGAGGTCAGCATTTGTCAAGTGCCTGCCTTTCCAGGAGGGCACTTCTGGCAGGGTCAGGGCACCCTGGCCCCTGTCCAGTTTCCCAGGAATCTCTGAAATCCTGGCTTGCTGTGGCTCCAAGAGAAGGGGCACCCTAACCCCCCCATCCATTGGCTCTTCCTGTGGGAAGCCTTAGCCATCCACCCCGAGGTGTGTCCCTCAGGTCTGACAGCCCTGCAGGAGCCTCTGGGAGGGCCCAGCAGCAGGTCGGGGTGACCCAATGGCCGCTCTGCCTCTTGCCAGCCTTGTGACCTGGGAGCAGACCCCGTTCCTCTCCATGCCTTGGTGTTTGCTTCTGTCAAATGGGTCTAAGGCAGTAGCCACACAGAGACCAGAGTGGGTACCCTGGTCCGGGATGAGGCTGCCCTGCGCAGGGAGGCCCAGGTTGCGGAGCCTCTGATATGAGGTGTGGCCGGGGCCCGTCCCTTCCCCTCCCTGAGCCTTGGCCTCCCCTCTGTACCCTGAGAGCTGGAAGGTTTTGCGCAGTGGTAAATCACTTGCCCAGCGTGGGCGAGGCCCTGGGTTCAATTCTCAGCACTGCAAAGAAAAAAAAAAGTCAACAAAAGTTCTGGAAAATGCATAGCTGCTGTGCTGTTTGCAGAATTCCTGGTGTTTTGGATTTGGCCCTTTGGGACCCTCACGCAGCCCTGCAGCCCTGGTGTCTGTGCAGGGGGAGTACATCTATGCCCCGTGGAGCAAGGAGGCAGGAGAGGAGGATGCTGGAAAGAAACAGCAGGTGTGGAGGCCCAGAGGTGGCAGCAGGCTGGCCGGTTAGAGGAAGGCAAGGCCAGCGTGGCCGAGCCCCGGGCTAAGAGGTCAGTGGGAGAGGCCATGGGGCCAAGGCTGCCTGGGTGTCAGAGTTCGTGGAAACAGTTGGGCCTTATTCTTTTTTCTTTGTTTTTATTTTTGTTTTGTGGTACTGGGGATTGAATCCAGTGGGTATTCTATTTCTAAGCTACACCCCAGCTCTATTTTATAGTTTATTTTGAAGCAGGGTCTTGCTAGGTTGCCGAGGCTGGTTTCGAAGCTGTGATCTTCCTATCTCAGACTCCCAAGTACTGGGATTACAGTTGTGCACAGCCATGCTTGGCAAGTTGGATCTTTTTCTGATCACCTGGGGAAGCTTTGGGGAGTCTGCAGCAGCATGGAGACCAGGCCAACTTACATGTTTAAAAGGCCCCCTTGCTGCAGGTGGACAGGGGATGTTTAGGGGCACAGGTGGGACCAAGACCCTGATTAGGAGACTACTGATGTCCAGGAAGGTGGCCTGAACTGGGGTGACAAGGCTGGCGATGGAGAGACAGAAGGGTGTGGAACTTCTATTTTGACATTGCTTAAAAGAAAAAACAATCCTGGAACTACGCTCCTATGGAGAGGACTATTCTGTAAAGCAAAACCCATTTTTCCATTTATATCCATTAGGAAATGAGGAATGCAGCCGTGGAGAGTAAGATTTCGTAAAGCAAATCCCATTTCCCCTTTGACATCCACAGACATTTCATAGATGTATTTCTGGGGGAGATGAGACCCCAGGGACCTTGGGGGGTGCGGTGAAAGTGGAGCTCAGGGCCCACCTCCCAGGGAACCTGGCATCCCGGCTCCCTTCCGGGGACATGGCTGTCAGATCTTAGCTGAGTGGGGGAGAGTGAAGATCAACGTCCGGGTGAACACAGGACCTGCATGCACAGGTGTATGTGTTCATGTGTGTGTGCGTGTGCACGCCTCCCTAGTGCACACCCTCCTTCCACTGCTGAGACCAGAGCAGGTAGCGGATGCACGTTCTTTTTTTTTTTTTTTTGCGGAACTGGGGATTGGACCCTCAGGGGCGTTCTACCTCCGAGCTACATCCCCAGCCCTATTTTTTAAATTCTTTATTTTGAAACAGGGTCTCACTCAGTTGCAGAGGGCCTCACTAAGTAGCTGAGGCTGGCCACGAAACTGTGATCCTCCTGTCTCAGCCTCCCAGGCACTGAGATTACCAGTGTACACCACCATGCCCGGCTGATGGATGTGAGTTCTGAATTGTCCTGGTGGATGTGAAATCCCTTCGGTTTGAGGGCTTAGGTTCTGCAAAATGAGTTTGTTGCCTGCTTTTTCTTTTCTTGGTACTGGGGATTAAACACAGGGGCATTCTATCTCTGAGCTATATCCCCAACTCTTTTTAAAAAATGTTTTATTTTGAAACAGGGTCTTGTTAAGTTGCTAAGGGTCTCACTAAGTTGCTGAGGCTGGCCTCAAACTTGGAATTCTCCCGTCTCAGCCTCCCAATTACTGGGATTACAGGCATGCACCACTGTGCTCAGTTTGCTTTTTCTTTCTTTCTTTTTTTGCAAATTCAGTAGCTAGGACAGAGGTTATAAGATGAAGGTATTGGGTCTGGGAGCTGCCCTACTCTCCTGTCCCAGGGGGACCTGGGGAAGAGACTCAGGCCTCTGAGGCATTTGCCGTCTGACAGGCACCTGGGCTTATTTTGGTTTCTTCCTTATGGTGTCCCCACAGAGCAAGAACGCTCTAGATCTGAAAGATGTGCTTAGCTAGTGACAGCGTTTTAGAAAAACAACTCACCAGAAATCCAGGGTGGCAAGCCAGCCTAATCCATACAAGTTGGGGATAAAACGGGAGGCAGCTGAAACAGGCAGCTTCCAGCGCGGGGCAGCTGCCCTGAAACAGAAAGGGGTGCACCCTCGGAGCACACATGTGCATGTCACACACGCACTGACACACACCCATGGAGGCTTGCACACGCCCGCAGCCATCTATGGCCATAGGTGCACGCACACGCACATACTGCTCTCCTGGAGTGGATCCCACTGCCAGATGGGCCCCTCTGCTCCTGCCCACCACAGCCATCCAGGACACCTACAGCCGCAGACCCTCATGCCCACCCCACCTGCGCCCCGTGTGGCAGTCCCAGGGCCTCTGTGTGTCTCCGCAGAGCCAGAAGGCAGGTGCCATGCACCCATTTCACAGATGAGGAGACTAAGTTGCAGAGTGGAGCAGTGACTTGGCCCAGGCCCACACTCACATGGGCCAGAACCCAGCTCTGCCGTCTCTGAACCCCAACCCCATTTTACTGATAAGAGCCGAGCCTTAGAAGGGGAAGAGAAAAACAAATAGCTGTGTTTTGTTTGTTTGTTTGTTTGCTTGTTTTTTGTTTTTATTGGTACTGGGAATTGAACTCAGGGTTGTTCTACCTCTCAGCTACATCCCAGCCCTTTTAATTTTTTATTTTGAGACAGGGTCTCACTAAGTCGCTGAGGCTGGCTTATAACCTGCCATCTTCCTGTCTCAGCCTCCCAAGTACTGGGATTACAGGTGTGCACCACTGCACACAGCAAGAGCCGGTTCTTGATAATGCTGGAGCTGGCCCTGGGTCCTGGTTGCAGAGCAGCGAAAGTTCATCCTGCAAGAGGGGCTGGAGGGAGGAGCTGCTTGGCTGGGTGGAGGGTGACTGCGTGTGTGGGGTGCAGGCTGCCTGGGGTGGGCTCGCCTCCACCCCTCACTCTCTCTCTATTCCTGAGCAGGGGTCTGTGTGCCCAGGACACAGGCTGCTCCCTCCTCTCTGACAGGCCCAGGAGCTGCTAAAGGTGCAGCCCCAGCCTGGGCTTCCTCTCCACTCCCACAAACACCCGGACCCCACTCTCAGCAGCCCCTCCCAGCCCTGCCCAGCCCCATGGCTCCTCTCTGGTCTCTGCCACCTCCCCACGGTTGGGGTCCAGTTCTTCAGGTGCACCCAGACCCCCTTCACGTGGCACCCTCGCCACTGTGGGCGGCCCCCCTGTCTTTTCATACCTGTCTTTGCAGCTACTCAGATGAGTGCTTGAGAGAGTCGGTGTCACAATGAACAAGTGACCCAGTAATTCAGAAGTGAGGGAGAGAGCCAGTGTGGAGGAAGCCTGGGGCATCGCATGAGCACGCCAGTGGACGGGCGCAGGGCTCGCCGGCCCCGCGGGATGCCTGGGTGGCCAGTGCTGGTCCCACTTCCTGGAGGGGCCAGCCTTGGCGTGGGCAGAGGAGGGGCCTGGTGACTAGCCCATCACCTCTCTGGGCTCCGTAACCCTGAGTCTCCTGACTTGCATAGGATATTGTCCCCCTTCCGGGGGACTGAGGTGCGTCCCCCATGCTAGGGACGCACCTCAGTCACTAAGGGCGTGTGTGTGTGTGTGTGTGTGTGTGTGTGTGTGTGTGTGTGTGTACTTACTTTCACATCTGGAGTGCGGAGCTGGGGCTTGGAGCACGGATACCACATGAGTGAGGAATCCAGCACCGTCGTCTGTGGCCAGTGAGTCCTGTGTCCTGACTTTCTGGTCGAGAGCCCCCGTGGGCAGGCTTCATGTACTTGGGGTCATGTGTGTGTATCCACACATGATCCAAACAGCTCGTGCCCACCCAGCCTGGGGGTGGGGGGTGGCCATCACCACACCATGCCTGGCCACATCACTGCCATGCTCCTGCCCCCCTGCAGTGGCTCCTGGACCCACCCGCAGCCAGCTGGGTGAGGGAATTCACAGGAAGATTCTCTGCAGGAGAGGGATCATCAAGGCTGGGACATGAGGGGAAACTGAGGCCCGGGCTGGTCTCTGCCCCCATGAACTCCTGTGGGGGGGTGGGGGAGCCTGGCTTTCTCGCCTGGTGCTACTGGGGGAGTGTTGGCACAGCGTGGTGCCATGGTGTGGCTGGCCATGCTCAGAACCAGGGCCACCACCCTGCCCTCCGCCCACCCCCTCTGGGCTGTTCCCCAAGCTCGTGCTCAGGAGCCCCCTCCTCAGCTCCGTGTCCCTTGCGTCCCCCATGCTAGGGACCTCGGATGTGACTGCCCATTTCCAAGGAGGGGAGGGAAGGGGCAGAGACTGAGGCTGGAAGCAGGTGCATTTGGGAGACTGGATTCCTCTCATGGGGCGGCCGTGCTCCAAGCCTGGGCTCTGCTCTCCAGATGTGAGAGCACAGCAGGTGTTATCCTTTTTATCATTCTTCTTCTTATTATTGACACTGGGGATTGAAGCCAGGGGCCTTCTACCTCTGAGCTACACCCCCAGCCCTTTTTATTTTTTATTTTGAAGCAGGATCTTGCTAAGTTGCTGAGGGCCTTGCTAAGTTGCTGAGGCTGGCCTTGAACCTGCAATCTGCCTGTCTCAGCCTCCCAAGTACTGGGATTTACAGGCGTACGCCACCGCACCCAGCTCTTGGCTGGACCATTGTACATTCCCATCAGCAAGACGCGAGGGTCCTGCCCCTTCACGTTCTCACAACACTTGCTATTGCTGGTGTTTTTATTACAGATCTCCAGGCCGGTGTGTAGTGGTATCTCATGGTGGTTTTCATTTGCATTTTCCAAATGACCAATGAGAGTGAGCGTCTTTTCATATGTTCATCAGGCATTCGCATTTCTTCTTTGATAAAATGTCTATTCAAATCTTTTGTCCATTTTTTAATGGGTTTGTTTTGTTATTGAGTTTCAAAATTATTGGGAGACTTCTGTATATATTCTGGATACAAGTCCTTTTATCAGAAATATGATTTGCAAATATCTTATCCGAAGCTGTGGCTTGTCTTTCGGTTTGCTAATGGTATCTTTGTAGAGCACACACATTTTTACTTATAATAAACTCCAATTTACCAATATTGTTTTCTTTCTTCTTCTGAAAGGAGGAAAGATTTATTTTGGCTCACAGTTGCAGAGGTCAGTCCATGGTCAGCTGGCTCGAAGGCAGAAGCATCGTGGTGGAAGGGTGTGGCATGCCATGCTTACCTCGTGGCAGCCAGGAAGCAGAGAGAGAGAGAGGGAGAGCTGTTGTTTTCTTTTATAGGTTTTGTTTTGGTTTCTTTGCCTAATCCAAGGTTGCAAAGATTTTCCAGTTTTCTTCTAGGAGTTTTATAGTTTTAGCTCTTACACTTCCATTTATTGGCCATTTTCAGTTAATGTCTGTGTATAGTATGTAAGGATCAAAGTTCATTTTTCTATATATTATTTTTAAAAGACTGTCTTCCCTACATTAAATTTTCTTGGAACCATACATTTAAGGGTTTATTTATAGGTTCTTACTTCTATTCCTTCAATGTACATGTCTATTCTTTTTTTTTTTTTTTTGGTACCAAAGGCATTCTACTTATGAGCTCATTTCCAGCACTTCCAGCCCTTAAAAAAATTTTTTTTTGTGGTACTGTGGATTGAACCCAGGGGTGTTCTACCTCCAAGCTATACCCAGCCCTTTCTTCATTTTTATTTATTTTTTTTTTTTGCGGTACCGGGGATTGAACCCAGGGGCGTTCTACCTCCGCGCTACACCCCCGGCCCTATTTTTTGTACTTTTATTTTGAAACCGGGTCTCACGAAGTTGCAGAGGGCCTCACTAAGTAGAGAGAGAGACAGAGATAGAGACAGGGAGAGAGAGAGAAAGAGAGAGCTGAGACTGGCCGCGAACCCAGATTCTCCGGTCTCCGCCTCCCAAAGTACTGGGATTACAAGCGTGCGCCACCACACCCGGCCCTTTCTTCATTTTTAATGTAATTTAATTTTATTTTTTGGTGCTGGAGATTAAACCCAGGGGCATTCTACCTCTGGGCTACACCCCCAGTCCTGTTTTATTTTTATTTTATTTTATTTTATTGGTGCTTGGGATTGAACCCAATGGCATTCTACCTCTGGGGTACACCCCCAGCCCTATGTTATTTTTTATTTTGAAACAGGGTCTCATTAAGTTGCAGAGGGCGTCACTAAGTAGCCGAGGCTGGCCGTGAATCTGCGATCCTCCTGTCTCAGCCTCCCAAGTACTGGGATTACAAGCGTGTGCTACCACGCCCGGCTTCATTTTTTATTTTAAAACATGATCTCACTGAGTTGCTGAAGGCCTCACTAAATTGCTGAGGCTGGCCTCAAGCCTGCAATCCTCTTATCTCAGCCTCCTAAGCCTGGGACTACAGGCCTGTGCCACCACACCTGGTTGTACACGTCTATTCCCATGCCATTATCACACTGTCTTGATTATTATAGCGTTGTGGTATACTTTGAAATTAGGTAGCATAAGCTTTTCAAATTTGTTTTTCTTTTCAAAATTGTATTGGCTTTTCTAAGTCCTTTGCAATACTGTGTAAATTTTCAGATCAGCCTGTCAGTTTCTACAAAAATGCCTGCTTGGATTTTGATGGATTTGTGTTTAATTTATAGATCAATTGGGGAATGTTAAGTCTTCTCATCCACAAACTTGGAATGTCCTTTCATGTATTTAGATCTTCTTTAATTTCTCTTAGCAGTTCTTCATTTTCAGCCTACAAGTCTTACTGACTGTCTTTAGTTAAATTTGTTCCTAAGTATTTTGAGTTTTGTGTGTTTGTGGTACTGGAGATTGAATCCAGGGGACATTCTACCTCGGAGCTACACCCCCAGCCCTTTTTATTTGAAACAGGATCTAGCTAGGTTGCTGAAGTTCTAAGTTGCTGAGGCTGACCTTGAACCTGGGATCCTCCTGTCTCAGCCTCCCAAGTATTGGTGAGTGCTGCCTCACCTGCTTGTATTTTGTTTTGTTTTGTTTTGTTTTGTTTGCGGTACCGGGGATTGATCGCAGGGGTGTTCTACCTCCACGCTACACCCCCGGCCCTATTTTTTTATGCTTTATTTTTGAAACCGGGTCTCACGAAGTTGCGGAGGGCCTCATTAGGTAGAGAGAGAGAGAGAGAGAGAGGAGAAAGAGAGAGAGATAGAGATAGATCGCGCATGTGCGCTGAGGTTGGCCGCGAACCCGGATCCTCCGGTCTTTGCCTCCCAAAGTACTGGGATTACAAGCGTGCGCCACCACGCCTGGCGTATTTTGGTTTTTAAAATGCTACTGCGAATGGAATTTTTTTCATGATTTCACTTTCAGATTGTTTGTTGCCAGTACAGGAACAAAATTGAGTTTTATATATTGATCCTTCTGTCCTTTGACCTTGCCAATTCATTTTTTTTTATTGAACCCAGGGGCATTCTACCTCCAAGCTACACCCCCAGCTCTTTTTTATTTTTTTTATTTTGAAAGAAGGTCTTGCTAAATTGCTGAGGCTGACCTTGAACCTGTGATCCTCCTGCCTCAGCCTCCCAAGTACTGGGATTACAGGCATGTATCACCATGCTTGGCTCAATTCAATTATTAATTGGCTAGTTGTAGTAGACTTTACTGGATGCATTTTATTTCTTTTTTTTTTTTTTGCAGTACTGGTGATTGAACCCAGGGGCATTCTACCTCTGAGCTACACCCCAGCCCTATTTTTTTGTTCTTTATTTTGAAACAGGGTCTCACTAAGTTGCACAGGGCCTCACTAAGTAGCTGAGGCTGGCCGTGAACTGTGATCCTCCTGTCTCAGCCTCCCAAGTACTGGGATCACAAGCATGCACCAGCCACCACGCCCAACTTCCTTTTCCTGCTTTATTGCAATGACTGGAGCCTCCAAGATAATGTTGAGTACCAATGGTGATTTGTTCCTGGTCTTGGGTAAACTTGTTCAATCCTTCACTGTTAAGAATGAGGTCAAGCCAGGTATGGTGGTGTACACCTGTAATCGTTGTATTTGGAATGCTGAGACTGGAGGATCCCAGGTTTGAGGCCAGCTTCAGCGACTTAGTGAGACCCTCAGCAACTTAGTAAGACCCTGTTTATGTCCCTGGGTTCAAGCCCTAGTACAAAAAAAAAATGTCAAAACCAGGTTCCGTGGCATATTCCTGTAATCCCACCCAGCACTTGGGAGGTCAAGACAAGAGGATCACAAGTTAGAGACCAGCTTTAGCAATTTAGTGAGAACTGCTTCAAAATAAAAAAATAAAGAGAGACTGGGGATGTAACTCAGATGTAGAATGCCCTTGGACCAATCTCCAGTACCATACACACATACATAAACACACAAAAGGTTGACATCAGCTGTGGGTTTTCTCCTTTGTCAGCTGAGGGGTTCCCTTCTGTTGCTACTTTGTTGTGAATGTTTCCACAGTGAGTGTTGGATTTTGTCAAATGCTTTTTCTGCATCTATACAGGAGATTATTTGGCTTTTGTCCTTTTATCTACTACAGTGGCATGTTACATGGGTTGATTTTTAGATATCAAACCAACCTTGCATTCCTGAGGAAAAAATATCACTCATGTAATATTTTTTTGTATGTTGCTAGGTTTGGTTTGCTAATATTTTTTAAGGATTTTTGCATCAATGTCCATGAGACAGATAGGTCTGTTGTCTTCTTGTGATGTCTGGTTTTGGTATCAGGGAAAACACATGATCTCATAGAATATGTAGAAAGTTTTTTTTCTTTTGTTTTTCTAAAGGTTTTTTTAAGGTTTGATATTATTTAATTTGTTTATTGGTACTGGAGATTGAACCCAGGGCCGTTCTACCTTTGAGATACATCCCAGCTCTTTTTTTAATTTTTTATGTTTTTATTTTGTTTTGTTTGGTACTGGGAATTGAACCCAGGGGCATTCTACCTTTTAGATACATCTCCTTCCCTTTTTATTCTGAAACATGGTCTCACTAAGTTGCTGAGGGTCTCACTAAGTTGCTCAGGATGGCTTCAAACCTGCCATCCTCCTGTCTCAGCCTCCCAAGCACTGGGATTACAGGCATGTGCCACCACACCCGCTGATTTTTTTTTTTTTTTACATATTTGACAGAATTTACTGCTAACACCATCTGGGCCTGAGCTTTTCTTTGTGGTAAGATTTTAAGTTAATTGGTCTTTATTTTCTGATTTTAAGTCTATTCAGATTTTCTGTGTCTTATTGAATCAGTTTTGGTAATTTGTTTCTTTCTAGGAATTTGTCCACTCCACTTAAACTGTCTACTTTGTTGTCAGAAGGTTTCATTATATTCCTTTCTATTCCCCTGTGCTTCTGAAGGGGGTATGTGGCCGTCGGGGCGGAACCTCTGTGAGTGTGGGTCGGGTGGCGTTGGTGGCGGGCTGTCTGACTTCACTGTGTGCTCACTGGCTTCTGTCTGGTTGTTCTTCCCGTCACTGAGAGCATGGTGTTGCAATCCCACTGCTGTTACTAAAGAGCCCATTTATGCTTTCCAGTCTGTCAATTTTTGCTTCATGTGTTTTGGGTTTCTGTCATTATGGACATATTCATTTATGATTGTTACATATTTCTGAGGTACTGGCAGGTTGGTCATTATGAAATGTCTTTGTGTATTTTTGGTACTATTGATTGTCTTTTTTTTTTAGTGGTACTGAACCCAGGGGCATTCTACTTCCAAGCTATACCCCCTGCCCTATTTCCTGACTTTCTTGGGGAGAGGTACTGGAGATTGAACCCAGGGATGCTCTACCTCTGAGATACACCCCCAGTCTTATTTTATTTTTATTTTTGAAACAGGGTCTCACTAAGTTACTGGCCTCAAAACTGCGATCCTCCTGTTTCAACCTCCCAAGTACTGGGATTACAGGTGTGCGCCACCACGCCTGGCTCTTGTCTTACAGTCTGTTTAATCTGAACTTATCTCCTCCAGCTCTGTTATGGTTATTGTTTATTGTTATTGCAGTACTGGGCGTGAGCCCAGGGTCTTGTGCATGCTAGGCAAGCCCTCTACCACTGAGCTACACCCCCAGCGCTGGTTATTACTTGCATGTATATCTTCTTCTATCCTTTTACTTTCAACATATTTGTACACATGAAGGAAAATATGTCTTTTTAGACAGTATATATATATGGATCTTGTTCTTTTCATCCAGTCTGACAGCTTTTGCCTTTTAATTGGGCTGTTTAGCCCATTCATATTAATATTTTTATTTCATATGGTTGACATTTTCTTAGTTTTTATGTCTCATGTCATTTTCTCCTTTGCTCCCTTTTTTGTGTTAGGTAAATATTTTTAGAGTACCATTTTAATTCTGTTGAGCCCTGCTAGTGAATTTTTCATTTTGGTGATTATACTTTTTTTTTAACTCCAAAGTGTCCATTTAAAAAATAATTTCTCAAGCCAGGCGTGGTGGCGCACGCTTGTAATCCCAGTACTTGGGAGGCTGGGACAAGAGGATCCCAGGTTTGCGGCCAGCCTCAGCTACTTAGTGAGGCCCTCTGCAACTTAGTGAGACCCTGTTTCAAAATAAAGAATAAAAAATAGGGCCGGGGGTGTAGCTCGGAGGTAGAATGCCCCTGGGTTCAATCCCCAGTACCACACACACAAAAAAGAAAATCTCTCTCTCTTCATTGAGGTTCTTACTATCCTTTTGTTGTTGTTGTTGTTGTTGTTGTTGTTGTTGGTACTGGGGATTGAGCTCAAGGGCATTCTACCTCTGAGTTACACCCCCAGCCCTATTTTATTTATTTTGAGACTGGGTCTCGCTAAGTTGTTGAGGCTGGCCTCCAACCTGTCATCCTCCTGTCTCAGCCTCCCAAGTACTGGGGTAACAGGCTGAGCTACCACATCCAGCTCTTTAAATGATTTATTTTAGCTGCTTTGGAGCCTCTGCTGTATCAACATCTGGGGGTGCTCCGTGGCAGTTTCTGTTGACTGATTTTTTTTTCTCTCAGTAAGCTTCTCTCTTTTTCTGCTTCTTTGCATGTCTTATAATTCTGCATTGAAAGGACACTTCAGACACTATATTGTGGTAGCTCTGGATTCTTACCATTACCCCCAAGAGTTGCTGGTGTTGCTGGGTTTTCTTTTCTTTCTTTCTTTCTTTTTTTTTTTTTTTTGTGGTACTGGGGATTGAACCCAGGGGCATTCTCCCTCCGGGCTACACCCCTAGCCCTATTTTTTATTCTTTATTTTGAAACAGGGTCTCACTAAGTTGCACAGGGCCTCACTAAATAGCTGAGGCTGGCCGTGAACCCGGATCCTCCAGTCTCAGCCTCCCAAGTACTGGGATTACAGGTGCACACCACAGTGCCCGGCAGTATTTTTCTATAAATAAATATCCTTGGTCAATTTCTAGGATACTGCAATGATTATTTTTGAGAATTTTGACCAGTTTTAGAGTTGTTTTTTTGGAGATGGGATTTGGCGACCTTTTACTATGCTCTGCTGGAAGTCCCACATCCCTGATACTATCTTTTAAAAAACAAAACTTGTTAAAAACTAGCATACACAGCTCCAGGAAGTATCATAAGGTGAAATCCATACAAGAACTCCCCACGTCAAGGAATGAGACATGACCTAGCTGGGTGCAGTGGCGCACGTCTGTAATCCCAGTACCTGGGAAGCTGAGACAGGAGGATTGCAGGTTCAAGGACAACCTTGGCAACTTAGCGAGATACTGTTTCAAAATAAAAAATAAAATAGGAATGGGGTAGCTTGGAGATACAATACCCCTGGGTTCAGTCCCCACCACCACCACCACAACAACAACAACGAAAAAGGAAAGAAATAAGAAAATAGGGCATGGCTTGCATCTCAGAATCCTGCATCCCATCTCCTCATAGTCCAACCCCTCTTTCCTCCTCAGTAGGAAACTCTCCTGATTTTGATCCTGTGGCTCATTGTTACTGCTTTAGGCTCACTGTGAATGAAATCACACAATAGTGTTTTTCTGAGGCTGGCGGCTTCTATTCAACACAGTATATGTGAGATCTATAAATGTTGATGTTGTAGATATGGCTGGTTTATTTTTAATGCTGTATAGTATTCTACACATCTAATCTACTACTATTGGACATTTGGATTGTTTCAGTTTCCTGGTGTAGACACTGTTGGACCTACCTTTTGTTGGGCATGTGCAATCACTTCTCTTGGACAGATACCTAGAGGTGGCTATAGTAGGGTTACAGGTTATGTCCATGTTCGGTTTTAGTAGATATTGCAGAACAGTTTTCCAGAGCAGCTGTGCACTCCCACGAGCCGTGCATGAAGGTTTTGATTGTTCTCCATCTTTGTCAACACTTGCTATTGTCAGTCCTTTCTACTGTAGCCTTTCTAGTGAGCACTGATTTATTGGCCTTTGGATATCCTCTTTTGTAAAGTATGTGGATGGATGGATGGATGGATGGATGGATGGATGGATGGAAAGTATGTGTTCAAAACTCTTACTCAGCTGGGTGCAGTGGCACACATCTATAATCCCAGTACTTGGGAGGTTGAGACAGGAGGATCACAGGTTCGAGGCCAGCCTCAGCAACTCAGCGAGACCCTCAGCAAGTTAGCGAGACCCTGTTTCAAAATCAAAAATAAAAAAGTCTGGGGGTGTAGCTCGGAGGTAGAATGCTCCTGGGTTCAATCCCCAGTACCCAAAGAACAAACAAAAAATGTTGTTCATCCATTCTTCTACTGAATTGTCTTTATCTTATGCATTTATAGGACTCCCTTATCAATTCTTCCTCTCTTGATGATATGCATTGCAAATATCTCCTCCCACGCTAAGGTTTGCCTTTTCACTCTGCCAATCCTATCTTTTAATGAGAGGATGGTTTTCATTTTCATGTAGTCCAAGTTACCCTTCATGGCCAGTGCTTTTTGTTAGTTTATAAAGAAATATTTTATTACCTCACAATCTCAAAGATGCTCTTCCATGTGATTTTCTAGAAGCCTTGTTGTTTTACGCTTGACAGCAGAACCTTCAATCCACCTGGAATTCATTTTTATCTACGGTATGAGGTAGGGATCAAGTTTCAGTTCATCCCACCTCTGTCGATCCAGTTGATCTTATACATTTTATTGAGGAATGTCATCCATTTGCAATAGCATTATTTTACTTACTTAAAAGCAAGCCCTTTGAGGTAATTGTATGGTCCCCATGCAGTTGTGAGAAATATACAAAAATCCCATGTACCCATTATCCAGTTTCCCACGGTGGTAGCATCTTGCACATTATAGCATCATGTCGCACCCAGGACACCAATACTGATTGGTCCAGATCTTTTTTTTTTTTTTTTTTTTTTTT